>JAGFPH010001976.1:96661-124451 GCA_018207615.1 Philaenus spumarius
GGATTTTCATTTTGGTAGGGATATTTAGCTTTTTCTGTAGTTCCAAACCCGATTATACAGTCTTTGATGATGATCAAATGATGACAACAGTAGAGACGGGGGCACTTGGGCGCCGGAAGTGACGTCACAGGTCACGTGACACCCCCGCCCCCACCTGGCCCCGCCCCCACCCATTTCGGTTTTAAAGCTTGAGTTGAGATATAATAATAAATTTAGTCTTGTTTTAAAGCTAAATAAAAGGGCAATAATAAGCAATAAAAAACAAAAAAATGAAAAAAATAAAATTTTAGGTTCTCCGGAGCCCCTTAAGAAAACCAGCAAGGCTCACGTCTACACTTTAATAAAAACCTAACCTAAAAGTTAGAAATACAAAGAGTCGCTTCAAAGTGTTATATCAGGTGTTAATGGAAATATTAGAGCAAACAGCTGTTTTAACTGTTATTTTATTCAATTGGTTGCTATGGTAATTCATCAGTCTAGGCCAAACCTAAGATTTTTTCCGATTAAATTTATAAATATTGAAGTAAAAAATGGTTTTATAGAAACGAATTATAGCCTTTGCTAGTCAGGGATAGTGTAGCTTTTTATTAGTAAAACTATTTTTTCAATCGGTTCAGTAGTTTCAGAGATAACCCGGAGATACATACAAACAAACAAATTTTACCTCTTTATAATATTAGTATGGAAAAGAGTAAAAAAGTGTTATATGGGAGCAGTTAAATTTACAATAAAAAAATACATACGTATAGAGAAAACATACAAATAGCAAAGAGAATTAAACTCTTGTAGTATAACAATAATAATTCGACCACGCAGCTGAACCGCTGACGTGAGTTGAGCAAATTTCCAAAATTAAGTTTATAGGCCTATGTTTTAGGGTTTCAACCAACAATTTGAGAAATGTGTCTATTCACGACGGTGCAAAATGGTTCCGCATATTGTGCTAGTATCTTCAATACACAAAGCATTGCGTGCTTCGCACGCCAACCGCCGTATTGGGAGTATCTTTAACACACAAAGCATTGCGTGCTTCGCACGCCAACCGCCGTATTGGGAGTATCTTCAATACACAATGTATTGCGTGCTTCGAACGCCAACCCCACAGTAGAATCCACCACATGGCTAGAATAAAATGTATAATGTATATATAACGTGTTCTGGGGACCATGATCGGAGCTCATTTGCTACTCCCGACCTTGGGTCTTACCATAAGGCCACTGCAATAGCTCATTTTTCCTAAGGAAATTCGCTAATAATCAATTCTGTTGCAAAAAACTGAAGAATCTTTACTCCTAATGTAAAATGCTTTAAGGATTTGTAAATAAACAAATAACAAAGAGGCAATAAAGAAAGGCATCTAAAAAATGGTAAAGATATCATGGTTAAATAAATGTTGTTTAAAATATTCATAGACTTAGTTAGATTGTCTTATACCGTCATGTTGGCTTCACCCCTTGCTCGCTTCACTCACCAACCATCGTGGTGAAGCAAATGCAAACAAGTTATTGTATACTCTGATATTTTCACGGAAACGGAGATTGGTTTTCACATAGATACTTGGATTGAGTCAGGGGGTGATATTTGACAGAAATATGACTATGAAGGAGCATATTATCAGCACTATGACAATGGTAGAGAAAACATTTACAGCCCTGGAGTGGGGTATTTCATAATACATCTGGTCCAGGTAAGAGAAGAGTAATGATGACTATTCGTCAATACTATATGGCATGAAGTGCTCAAATTCAAAATTACCTGAATGTTTTGACTGTAGTGAGCAAACGAATGTTTTAAAACAGAAATTCTAATTTTTGTGTGGTTGTTATTGGCAGATTCCACAAGCTGTAGCTTCAAATTACACAATTTAAAGTGTGAGTCAGTGGTGGAAGAGGCTAAAACTGTTTTAAATATATTAAAATTTGTTCCCCATATTAACAGTAAACATCGACAGAAACAGCGCTTGTACCTTTTATGTCCAGTAATAGGTCTAGGCCTAAATGTGCAAAGGTTTTTAAAATGGCTGCCCTGCTTAAATTGCCACCAATTTGAAAACATTAACACTAAGTATGCGTTGGAAACTTTCTAAGCAAGTTTTGTCAGGAAAACGTCCCTCCACTTCATGTCTTCACACCACTAGTTCAAAGTTATGAAGTTCTTCTGCGCCTGCGCCAAGAAGAATGATTGCCTTTCCCCGTCCCACTTCAGCTCGGAGATAATACCAGTGCAAATATCAAACATTCAATCTGAGATAAAGGAAACAGAAAATACAAGTCCATCGTGATTTATGTGCTGCATTTACATTTGTATAGAACAAGACTCAACCGCGTTTACCGGGTTTGAGGGATTGTTGGGCAGCTTGTCAAATCGTGAAATCATTAATTACAAGTTGTTCTTTGAAATGAAACTATTTTGTAGACATTTTATGAAGGAAATATAGCATTTGTAGACAAACATCTAATTGAGGAGACCTAGTAGTGCCTATATTGCCCAAGTTGAAAACAAGTTTTGTGATAGTTATTTGTGTATTTAGGGTGCAAAGTTGAGTTCGTCAAACGAGATAAACAGTTGACAGTTAGCTTATCGAGTTGGTACATAAATATATCCAACAACTGGAAGTATGTTTTTGGACAGCTAGTAATATTTTTATGATTTTTGTACTGGAATGAAACTTTTTTTATGGGTTTATATACAAATAAACGGTACCAGGAACTGGCACACACTTTCTCACAAACATATTTAAATTATTAAAAAGATTCACTGAGACTTCGTAATTGTAGGTGGGGTAGGAGAGGTGATTTATTAAAGTATTAACTAATAAATATTATTATTATTATTATCTAGAGAGAAAAGTATTCGATCGATTTCGAACAAATTTGCACCAAACACGTCAATTAGGCCTGTACAGATGCACGAAAAAATGTTTTGAAAAATTTTGAAACACAACCCCATTTTTGGCCAAAAAACCCCCAAAAATCAGATATTATTATAATTATTAGCTAAAAGAGAATTTTTGACAGATGCGTTTTTTTGCATATGGTAGGGCACATTAAGGGCTACAAATAAGCCAAATTTTATCAAAATCGTTAAAGCCATTTTTGAGAAATTTAGATTTTTTCGTTTTTTTGCCATTTGGGGGGGGGGTAAAACCTCTTAAAAATCCAAAATTTGAAAAAATGAAAAATAAACCTGGAGATATTGCAAAACTACACCTACATACCAAATTTCATCAAAATCGGACCGTTGGTATGGTCTCCAGCTCTGTACACATCCTGAGAGACACACAGACACACGGACAGAAATCACAAAAAAAATACGTTTTTTGGGTTCAGGGAGCACCAAAACAAATAATTCCACTAAAAATATTTTTGGGTTCAGGGAGCACCAACACAGATAATTCCACCAAACAATTTTTTGGGGTTCAGGGAGCACCAAAACAGACATTTCCACTAAAAATTCAAATTCGAAAATTTGGACGAAAACGTTCTCCATATACTACGTATAGGGAGGAGAAAGTAAAAACGAGTTTGTCAGATGCGAGCGAAACGAAGCAGCGCTTGAGCAAGGGCTGGAGGCTGATCAAACAAATTCGAATAATGTGAAAATTTAAGCTCCTGATCTTAAGGTCGTCATACGGTTGCCGTGGATTACAGTGGCAGTGAACGGCTGCTACACGATCGGGCAAAATAATTTGTCCGTGAACATTTAATGTGGAAGGGTCAATGCTCTTCTTATTTTCAGTAAAATAATATCGCCGTTCGGTTTTATGGCTATCAAAACCGAATGGAGTAAAGAAGGTGCTTAAAAAAACTGAAATCGGTTCGACCGTAAGTGCATTGATTTTAAAAATTAGTTGACCAGCTGTTTTTTTCTTCAGGACAATTTAACAAAAATTTGAATCGGAGTATTTACTATATATAATTACAGACTTTCACGTTAATTGTCCTACCATTGTCATAACCATATAACCGATCAACCAATTTGAAGATTGTGTACACCAAATTACTTGTCAAACTAAGAGTTTTGCAAAAATGTACTACGAGCTATATCTACACTAATATTATAAAAAGTTAAATTTGTTTGTTTGTATGTAGGGATTAATCTCTGGAATTACTGAACCGATTGAAAAAAATAGTTTTACTTATAAAACGCTTCACTATGACTGAGTAACTTAGGCTAGAATTCATTTTGATGAAACCATTTTTTACTTTCTCACTATACTATAGTATAGAGGAAGTATAGTGATCGCAAAAAAAATCGATATTGAGATTTTCTGGAAATATCCGTTTTGGGACCCCCTGAGTTGGTTTTTACAAAATGCCTGTCTGTATGTATACAAAGCTAGAGAGAAAGCTATTCTATCGATTTCAAACAAATTTCCACCAAACATGACAATCAGGATTGTATAGATGCACAAAAAAAGGTTTTGAAAATTTTTGAAAACAACCCAATTTTTGGCTAAAAAACCCCAAAAAAACACTTGTTCTTTTTTTATAAAAAAACGGCTCTAACGATTTTGATAAAATTTGGCTTATTTGTACCATACCATACAAATTGTACCATTTGTAATGTACCATACCATATAAAAAACGCATCTTTCTAAACATTCTGGTTCAGCTAATAATAATAATAATAATAACTGATTTTTGGGGGTTTTGGCCGAAAAAGGAGTTGTTATTCAAAACCTTTTTTGTGAATCTATACAGGCCTAATTGACTTGTTTGGTGCAAATTTGTTTGAAATCGATAGAATAGTTTTCTCTCTAGCTAGTAGTAATAATATTTATTAGTTTATCTCCTACTTTAATATCACCTCTCATACCCCTTCTACAATTAATTATGAAGTCACAGTGAATCTGTTTAGTAATTTAAATATATATTTGTGAGAAAGTATGTGCCAGTACCTGGCACCGTTTATTATTTCAGTATTTGTAAATTTAATCGGAAAAAATCTTAGGTTGGTCCTAGACTGATGAACCAACACATTTATTACCATAGCAACAAATTGAATAAAATAATAGATAAAACAGCTGTATGCTCAAATATTTCCATTCATAGGTGATTTCAAACTTTGAAGCAATTATTCTTATTTTTAAATTTTAGGTTAGGTTTTTATTTAAGTGTAGACCTGAGCCTTGCTGGTTCTTTTAAACTTTATTATAACTGCTGTTGTAAAATATACGAAATAATTTGATTTGAACATTTAGCATTATTTAACATCCTAGCTTTGTTGTTATTAATCCTACACCTTTATTATAAAGACAACGTAACATGATTATGTGTGTAGAAGGTTTCAACGGGGTGGGCGTGTGGAGCACGCCGGGTGTTTTTCTAGTAGACTATTAAAAAAAGTTTATACTACTAAACCACCAAAGTGGTAAAGGATTATAATAATTTGTAATAATACACCGGAATAAATCTATAGTATTGAGCACAGTTTATTAACTAATTAACCTGCAAACTTATCTAAATATCGTGCATAATCTACGAGCACAGATCACTAAGCAGTGCAGTTTGTTATGCATTGTCTAATCTGTTATTCTATTACGACGAGTAATTACAGTTAAGTGTACTCTGTGCTCGAGCATAGCAAAATTGTAATCCAATTTTCTCGTACAGTCTGGGCCAAGAAGTTTATTGCTATGAATTAGTGTTTCAACATTGTACAATAGGCCTAGTGGTGAATTTGATAAATTAATAATTAAAATCATTTTGTTCTCAGTAAACTGGGTGTATTTAGTTAATTCCCGCATATTTTACATTATTGGAGGATCTTTGAAATCTGTTGGATTATTTACTATTACTTTTTTAATTCTGGACTCGAGATTCGAACCTGCAGAGTCCATTCCCATATACTAGCACCTTAGCCGGTTAGGCCACAATCGCTTTGCTAATTTAATTTAGTATATTTGAGTTGGGTATATAAGTGTAACAGATTGTCCTGAGTCATAGGATTAATCTGTTAATGTTAATGCAACGTACAGTTTAATTAGTAATACTTCTGAAATGGACATTGTGTTTCTTCATTCATTTTTACTTTCTCACTATAAGTTACTATAGTATAGAGAAAGTATAGTGATCGCAAAAAAAATCGATGTTGAGATTTTTGTGGAAATATCCATTTTGGGACCCCCTGAGTCCAAAAAAGTGGTTTTTACAAAATGTCTGTCTGTATGTATGTCTGTATGTCTGTATGTCTGTATGTATGTCTGTATGTAGACAAAGCTAGAGAGAAAACTATTCGATCGATTTCAACCAAATTTGCACCAGACATGTCCAGTACGCCTGTATAGATGCACGAAAAAGCGTTTTGAACAATTTTGAAAAACAACCCCCTTTTTGGCCATAAAACCCCAAAAAATCAGTCATTATTTTTTTATAAAAAAAAACCGCTCTAACGATTTTGATAAAATTTGGCTTATTTGTAGCCTTTAACGTGCTCCCCCATATACAAAAACCCGCATCTTTCTAAAAATTCTCGTTTAGCTAATAATAATAATAATAACAGATTTTTGGGGGTATTTTGGCCATAAAGCGGGTTGTTTTTCAACATTTTTCAAAACATTTTTACGTGCATCTATAAACACCTAATTGACGTGTTTGGTGCAAATATGTTCGAAATCGATCGAATAGTTTTTTTTCTAGATAATAATAATATTATTTATTAGTTAATCTCCAACTTTAATAAAAAATCACCTCTCCTACCCCACCAAATTTGCACCAGACATGTCAAGTAGGCCTGCATAGGTGCACGAAAAAGGGTTTTGAACAATTTAGAAAAACAACCCCCTTTTTGGCCAAAAAACCCCCAAAAAATCAGTTATTATTTTTGTATAAAAAAACGGCTATAACGATTTTGATAAAATTTGGCTTACTTGTAGCCTTTAATGTGCCCTACCATATGTGAAAAACCCATAACTTTAATAAAAAAACTTTCCTACCCCACCCTACAAGTCACAGTGAATCTGTTTAGTAATTTAAATGTGTTTATGAGGAAGTATGTGCCAGTTCCTGGTACCGTTTATTTTAAGTTGTGTTAAAAAATAAAAAGTTTACACCTCTCCCGTGTGGTCTTAATCACACAATTACATTTGTTTTAATTATGTTTTCTGATGGATTTGTCACGGGGCTTATTGATAAACAAATATTCAACACTAAATATGAAGAGCGGTTCACGCTATTGTGTTGCATGGTACACGAAGCTACAATGTTTGATTGGAATACATAAGCCTGTATTTTAACCTGTTAGCCTACAGTAATTATAAGCCCAACATTGTTAATGTGACGCTGCGGCGGACCTATGCACTGTGCACGCATCACAATAAATACACTTTGATAAACACAGATCCGTGTTATCTTGGCTTAACAGTTCCTGGATACGGAAATGTAGGTATTATGTGGTGTCGGATCAGCCTTTGCATTGTGTAATGGTCTGTTGGATACAGTGGGGAATATTCTGTGTAGTCTAATAACCGTGTTAAAATAAAAAAACAAAGATCTGTACTGTAATACTGGAAACTACAATAGGGCAATCGAACGAATCGTTTGCTACTATTTAAATAATTCGACCACGCAGCTGAAACGCCGAGTTGAGCAAATTTCCAAAATTAAGTTTATAAGCCTAAGTTTTAGGGTTTCAACCAACAATTTGGGAAATAGGTCTATTCACGACGGTGCTGAATAGCTGCACAATGGTGCGCACGCCATTTCGTATATTTTGAGTATCTTCAATACACAAAGCATTGCGTGCTTCGCACGCCAACCCCCGTATTGGGCGTATCTTCATACACAATGCATTGCGTGCTTAGCACGCCATTCCGCATATTGGGATTATCTTCAATACACCATGCATTGCGTGCTTCGCACGTCAACCCCACGGTAGAATCCATCACATGGCTTTGAACCGGGTACTTCTATGGTATTTTACGTTTTGATCGATTTTGGGAGAACCAAGCGAGCTATAAGGTAGCGTAAAAAAACGAAAATGTGCAGAATAACATCCTACGTTTATATTTGTAGGGAAACTCAAAAACAAATTCATTCTCGTAGGAAAAATCTAAAAAAATAGCTACTTCGGTCAAAATACGTGCTTCCGATTGTTGGAAGTATATAGTATATATATGATTTTTAATCACACTCCAAAAAAAACGTGTTCTGGGGACCATGATCGGTGCTCATTTGCCACTCCCGATCCTTGGGTCTTACCACAAGGGCCACTGCAATAGCTCATTTTTCCTATGGAAATTCGCTTATAATGAAATCAACAATCGTTCAAATAATCCTTTAGCTCTACCGACTATATGTGGCTATGTTCTGAACCAATACACATTTGTTGAATGCATATTTTTATACATTCATTACCATAGCAAACCAACTTAGAAAACGAATAACCAGTTAATTATTTTTCAAAGAAAACAATTTATAGGTTAGGCTAACAAAATTAAAACAAACACAAACAAAACATAAACGAAAAACGCTTACTGTATTATAATTCAAACATCTGTTGTTACATATTACTAGTGACCCGTGCGAAGCATTCGCAATATAACTTACTAACAGTGTTTTATTAATTTAAATCCATGTTAAAGAGAAATAATTTTGTTATTGTTATTATATATTTTTAAACAACTTACCAACTTGCAGAAGGTAACAACGTCCAATAGGTGTATCCACAATGCTGTTTATAACCACGCTTACAATTAATTAAAAATAACAATGTAGTGGCGTAACGGCAGCTCCCCAGCTGGGTCTTGTTATCATCAGTGTTGCCAACGCCAGGAAAATATCCCTACAACTTACTTGATCTTACATCACTGTTACTTTCGGATTCTTTATTATTTTTTTTGTATTTCTTTTATAATTGTATTTTGTATATTTTTCCGGTGTAGCGGTTAAGGAAAGCTTTAAAATGATGCCTCATTCAAGTAATTTGATGATGTATTAAGGAAGTTATGGCGTACCGACAAAAAAATGGCCTTGAGAAATAATATATGTGATAAATAAAACAGCTGATTTGGATCATAAGCTCAGCACTATTTTTGAATACGCCTGTACTGAACCAACACACGTTTCTTGAAAGCGTTGAGATTTATTACCATAGGAACCAAATTGGCAAATTTAGAACCAGGTAATTAAACTTCACAAACACCAGTTTTTTTAGATTAGGTAACAGCAAATATAAACAATAAAAAAGATTTAATCAAACACCGATCAATATTAAAATCGACCTATCACTATGCTTATTTGACCAATTTGAAATTCTGCTCCACCAACAATAAATATTGGAAACATTTTATAACTTGAAAATTTCCTGTCTTCTAGGTAAAAATAAAAAATCTCAGTCAGAATCAATTGTCATCTACGTGAAAAAATCATATTATATAATAATCTGTTTGCCTTTGCTTTGCCACAAGGGTTGGTGAGCGAAACTAGTAGGGGGCGGAGCCCTCTAGCCATAAAACATAATAGTAAAACTTATATAATCAAACAGGTAACTAAGGTTTAATACTAAACTTGTACTTACACAAAATAAACGCAAAATATCTGTTGAGACAATTAACGACATAATTTACAAAACGAGAAATATAAAATAGATCGTCATATTTCCATTTAAAACATTGGAACCTAATGAGACGTACTGCATAACATTAAAATGTGTGTTGTTTACAAGAAGAGGGTTATTGTCTGTGTCAACTGTACCCGTCATTAACTCCCGCCAGACAATAGATGGCAGCACCGGTATAATATATTGTTGTTCATTTACATTTGCCGAGACAAGATGATTTAAAAGGATTTTATATTTGCTCCTTCTGAATTGCTAATGCGATTATATTTACGAAATAATTTAGGCCTACGTACGACGAAATTATTTTATAAATAGATCTCGTAAAATGTTATTACATTAATTTGTTAAAAATTTAAGTTACCCTTAACACGATTTTGAAACAATTTTATATGGTAATTCTGCAATATCAGAGGTAGTGGGAAATGTTTTTTATGTCCTAAAGATACACTTTATACTGACTCTAAAAACAAAAAACAAATATTGTAGAAATTACGGGAAAAAAACAGATTAAGTATAACCATTTTCGCTAAGTTTGCACTAAACACTCCACTGACACGAAAAAGGTAAATGACAAATATACTAAATAAAATGAATGAAAAATATACTAAAGAACATTTATGAACTAGCCGATCCGTGCCAATATTTCGCAAGTTAGGAGTAGGCCTACACTTACCTGATTTAATACGTTGATTTAATTCAGTTAATTAAGTTTAACTATTTACTTTTGTTTATAAATAATAGTTTATAAAAATGTATAACGCTTTAGGTTGATTGATTTGCGTGATAGATTACATTCGCACATAGAATGTTAACAACTAACTAACAGCTGTTATGTTAGTTAAACATATTGTTAATAGTATCACCTTTCATTGGGAACCATAATACAGTATCTATACTAATATTATAAAGAGGTAAAGTTTGTTTGTTTGATTGTATGTAGGGGGTAATCTCTGGCACGACTGAACCGATTGAAAAAATTGTTTTACTAATAAAAAACTACACTATCCCTGAGTAACATAGGCTACAATTCATTTCGATAAAAACCTTTTTTTATTTCAATATTTATAAATTTAGTCAGAAAAAATCTTAGGTTAGGCCTAGAATGATAAACCAACACATGTTATTTACATTTATTACCATAGCAACCAATTGAACAAAATAACAGATGATTTAGCTGTTTGCTCTAATATTTCCATTAACAGCTGATTTCAAAATTTGAAGCAATTATTTTTTATATTTCTAACTTTTAGGTTAGGGTTTTAAAGTGTAAACCTGAGCCTTGCTGGTTCTTTTAACTATTATTATAACTGCTGTTATCAAATATAACAAATATTTTGATTTGAACATTTATCATTACTTACCATCTTAGATTAATCGTACACCTTTATTATAAATAATAAAACATAAGATATGTTTTTAGAAGGTGCCATTGGGGGTTGGCGTGCGAAGCACGCAGGGGTCTCCCCTAGTAATATATATATATATATATATATAAAATCCAATGTCTATCTGCCTGTCTGTCTTCTGTTTGTCCTTTATGCGTTACCAAACCGTCCATCCGATTGCTTTGACATTTTGTATAGTAACGCAGGTTAACCCTGGGAAGGTTAATTTACCGAAGTCCTAGGACACCCACTGGACTTCAAAGTTTTAATGTTAATCTTATGGAAGAAAGATTTCTTTTGATTTCATCAGGGGCACAAAAAACAGCTATTCGTATAAAAAGCATAGCAACATTTCATGTTTGTTTACATGCATTACCATAGCAACATTACTTAGCAAATTTGAAGAGTATTAGCTTTTTGAGGTTACATTGACAAACTAAAAACAAACACAAACAAAAATCAACGAAAAATGCTTACTATATTTTAATTCAATTCAAACATTGGTTGCTACATACCTATTATTTAAAAACAGCTGTTTTGGATCAAAAACTGAACATAATTTTAGGTTAGGCCTACAATGAACCAAAACACTAATTTTGCTAATTATTAAAATCAGATTTTTAACAATTCTTCATAACTACCAGCTTTTTTGATTAGGTAAAAGCAAACAAAAGGTTTACTGTATTATCTATAAAGGTTTACAAACTATAAATCTAAATTTGTGTAGTATATTCTTAAGTTGCATAAAAATCATTTTTCAATTTGATTACTTACGTCAAAGTAATGAAATTGGAATAACTACAATTAAAATTAAATCAAGCAATAGCAAAACATTGCTGGGTCCACTAGTGTATAGTATACAAGTTTTTAAAACATTTTTTGTAAAGAAAACATGAATTTTAAGCTGTTTGTCTATTTTTCGTCATGAGCGGGCAACATAAACTTTAAAATTATGCTTCTATAACCAATTTTGATGAAGAATTGAGGCAGATACCGCTTAGCTACTAAAAACATCTTTGAGAAATAATATATAAGGATCTTACAAAACATGGATTAGTAATACATCAGCACTAAAACGTATAAAACGACATTGAATGCAATCAAATTCTGAAATCATACAAATACTATTGAACTTAAGGTGGTGTGACATCCACGCGTAGGCCTAAATACCGAAATATTGAAAAAAACAACATTTTGTATATTATCTGGGAGAATATCTATATAAAACGAAATACCCCCTCCCCCTAAATAATAACGTCTGGTTGGTTGCTGCGAAACTTTCACATCATATGTTTAGTCATATTTTTTTCAATATTAATAAAATTACCTTGTTTTGAATAACAGAATTGCAACATTAAAAACATACCCTGAAGAATAGGTTGTCTTTTTTAAATGGGCACCATTGGTATCTTGTAAACTATATATCTGACAGCAAACTATGGGAAACCTTTCTTTGTTTTATAAAAAGTTAAAAAATATGTAATTAAAATATTTTTAAATTGCCACCATTTTCAAACATGGTGGTCAAATTCGAATTTCTTATGGAACACCCTATATTTTATGATGATTTTGATTTACAAGTTATTTAAGACTTTTTTGTTCTTGGTGTTTTTTTTCTTTTTTGATACGACTAACCGTTTAAACGTTAGAGGGGTATAAAATGTTTAAAAACACCCTATCTGAGCGGAAGATATTTTTGTATGGAAATGTTTTGAACCAATGAAAACGCTCTCAACTAAGGCGAAAATTGCAAGTATGCAAGACTCACATTTTATGCCCCTACCAGGGGTCTGGGGAAATTTTTTGAAGTGTAAAGTCTAAAAATTCAGTTTGTGTGCACTTTTGCGCCTTTTAGAACATTAAATTTATGTCTCTCAATTTGATTTATTATTTATTGACTTGATAGGTTCAATACTCTTTCTTGTACCTTAAACCACTATTATGTCAAATAAACTAATGAAAGCTTCTGGGTCACGTTACAATGATTTTTACACTTATATTGCAATAAATAGCTAATGCGGGAATCACCGTCCGCCGGACCTAAGATAAATTTCCATATCTCATGGGTAAAAGAAAATAAAACAACAGAACATAGTGAACCAATAATTACAGAGTTTAATAATGGCACACACACAACAAAAGTTTATTAACTACTAAGATAGGTACATAGTCTCTTTTATTATACATTTATACAAGGGCTTTTCTTGCTTTCATTTCGGAGAATGAATTAACTTACTATGTCCAAATAATCAAATGACTGAGACAGCTCGTTTTCAATTGATAAAATTGAAAGGCTGTTAAGTCTTTCTTGAGACAGTGTTGACCTAAGGTAAGTTTTTATCAACTTCTGCTTTGAAAAGCTTCGTTCAATGGGATCGACGGACATGGGCATTGTGGATACGATCCGTAACGCTATCCACAGGTTGACATAGGCATCCGTGCTTTCGGTCAATGACAACAAGTTTAGGACATCCATTGGAGACTTTTTACCTAAAAAGAATAAAATTATGTCATGAAACTCTTCAAGTGTAATTTTTAGAGAAGATATCATGAAAAAGATAAGAATGGATTTTTATATATTTTTCTTTTTACGTTTTTTACGTGTGTAATAAAACTAAAAAACACAAGGAACAACACATTAATTAATAACAACAACAAAATAACAATAACCGCATTTGTTGATTTTAAAAAGTTATTTGAATGTCTAAACAACGCTTTATTAGTGATGAGATCGTTTTCATTGGTTCAAACGTTTCCATACAAAAATATCTTCCGCTCATATGGTGTTTAAAACTGGTATACCCCTCTAACTTAACGGTTAGTTGTATAAAAAAAACTAAACACCAAGAACAAAAAAATCTTAAAATAACTTGTAAAATCCAAAATAATAATTAAATATAGGGTGTTCCATAAGAAATTAGAAAGTTGAACCCTATATTTTGGAAAATGGCGGCCATTTACATATATTTTAACTACACATTTTTAATTTCTCAATAAAACAATGAAAGGTTCCCCATTTAAAGTTTGCTGTCAGATTTATAGTTTATAGTTTATAGTGGTCCATTTAAAAAAGACATCCTGTATACTTACAGTATCACAGTATGTTTCCAGTTTGTAAGCATATATATAAGTTGGCAATGAAACTTTTCCACACAAATAAGGTAAATTATTATTTTTCTATGGGCCTACTCTTACCAATTTATGGTATTTTGTATAATAGAATTGCAACCACTAAAAAAACAATATAATAAATCTGGTAATTGGTTGACCGTGCAGGCCAACCATAGAACTTCCCGCTTAGTTTGAATTTTAAACGCTTAAAAATGAGTTTATTTGTTAAAATACCAAAAAACTAAAATTTGTGAATTTTTAAACAACGATAACTTTTGAATGCTTCGTTCGATTTTCATTTTTAAAAAAGCATTCTACGCAGTTTTTAAAGCACAAAAAGAAAATGTACAGGTTTATATTGATTGGTTGAGAAATCTGGAAGATATGTTAAAAAATACCAAAAATACCAAAAAACAAAAATTTGTGAATGTTTAAACAACGATAACATTGAATGCGTCGTCCGATTTTCATTTTCAAAAAAACAGTCGACGTAGTTTTTTAAGCACAAAAAATGTATACATGGTTTTATTATGATTTTTCGCACGCTTTAAAGTTATTTTTAAAAAACATAAAAATTCCAAAAAATATTTAGGTTATTTTTTTTAATTTCTTCGGATTATCTCGATGGATTAACTCTCAAATCTAATCAGATCTAAGTTTTGATACACCCTTTTGAATGACATGTCGTAGAATTCAATCGGTTGATTCGTTTTTGAGAAACTGTACGACAAAAATTTATTTACACACATACATCCACACACACACACACACACACACCCACGCACACACGCACACACACACACACACTCACACACACACACACACACACACACACGGTCGGACACCTCAGCGGGAATAGTCAGAATGGCTTCCTGGGACCTCAAAACGTGGAGATTTAATGAAAACTCGACTTTCGAAAATCGGACCGAAATCAATAACTTCCCTTTATTGGTAGCGGGAAGTTAAAAATAGGCTGAAGTAACTTACAGTCTCTAGTCACAGTAGTTTCCAGTTTGTAAAGCTATATATCTTGGTGACACTTCTTAGACGTCTAAAGGTCTTCAGCTGATGCTGTGTTTTTAGTTTCTAAAATTTACATGTTGGTAGCATTTCTTACTTTCAAACAAAAAATGGCAACGCTGGTGCTGCTTCACCACCTCAGCAAAATGGATGGCACTTGCCTATGTTAATTCGCCTATTATTTATTTTTAGTTTTATTGTTTGTCTTGTGATACTGTTTTTAGATTGTCGTTGAAATTTGATTTCCCGCCATCAGTGAAGTGTAGGCCTATAGCTTCTTTATAAAGGTGTCACAAAAAAACCTTAGCGGGCTACACAGAATCGCTAAGATATTGAAATAAATGAAAAATGTTCAGTAACTTTTTTAGATTTCAACCCAGTATAGTCTTAATCCGCCATTTGTTTAAAAAAATACTCACTTGAACTCCAGAAATAGATAAGATATTGAGTGCAACTAAGGCACAAACATTTTGTATGTTAGATTTACGAAGTGCACCAAACACCAAACATTTGTTTTAAGTTGTGTGTAATAATTGGTTTGTTCAACCCGGCATACTATACCAACAAAGTAAACACAGCAATATTGTATGTACATTTGTTGCCATTATCTTTAACTTTGCTATTATCCTTTATCCGATTGTTTGACAGCTAAACCATCCGATAGGGAATCAAAAGGGCTACAAAACAGGTGTTACTTTTTGTTAAAATGTACGGGTTTTGAGTAATTTAGGTTTGAAATTTTCAAACAGCTGTAATTTTGAAACGCATGACTGGACTGGATTTAATCACTTTTTTTCGTGAGGTATGTCACTGTTAGGTCAAACTTCATGCCAAGTTTGAACTCTAGATATTAATTATAGGCCTAAACAAAAATTGTGGATATCTGGAAAACGAAGCGTTTTCAGGCCTATGTTTATATGAACGTGTGTTTCTTACTTTTAGCCATAGGATGAGCTACCGAGATATTGCCGCATAGTTCTGAATCACCCTGTATATTACGATATTCTTGCATGGGAGGGTGATGGGTACACAAATAGAAAGCTCTTGTTTAGAGCTGCCTACAGGATGCTCCAAAATTCGGAACGTTTCGAAAAATCTAAGATTTATTTCACTTTCTCGGAACTCAAACTTCTCTTAAATAATGAGACTCGTGGACAACGAGCCTGGGTTGTCGGACGGTCATACATATTTGTTAGCTGGTTTGTGGGGGGAGGACGACGAGTTCAGCTGCCATTTAGAAAAGGTGCGGACTCTCAGTCCGCCTCGGACCGTGAATTTTGTTCATGAATATGACCGGGGACAGCGCTTCGCAGTGGTTATTAAAAAGACAAAAGACAAACGCTGAACATAATTTAATCATATAGACATACTTATAAAATGACTAGCGGACCCGTACGGCGTTGCCCGTGGTGGTTGGTATTTTCAGTCTTTTTAACGTAATTGTATTCTTTATAAGTGTTCAGTCAGTGAGTGATATTTGGCTTATATATATATATATATATATATATATATAGATCTTAAATAATAAAAGCACTATTTTCATAATAATAAAAGATTTGAAATTATGATTTTAGTAACTTTGATCCCCAATACCCCTCCTAAAATTTAGAAATTTTTCATACCCTTTCTTAGTGAGCACCTATGGCCCTAGAGGAAGCTACATACCAAATTTCATTCCAATCCGTTCGGTAATTTTGAAGAAATCGCGATTTAATAACTTTGACCCCCCAAACTCCCACTAAAATTTCGAGTATATTGAAACCCTTTCTTAGCGAGCGCCTATGGCCTTAGAGGAAGCTACATACCAAATTTCAGTCCAATCTGTTCCGTAACTTTGAAGAAATCGTGTTTTAGTCATTTTACCTCCCAAACCCCCCTAAAATTTCCAATTTTTTAAAACCATTTTTTAGTGAACAGTTATGGCCCTATAGGAAGCTACATACCAAATTTCATTCCAATCCGTTCGGTAATTTTGAAGAAATCGTTTTTTAATAACTTTGATACCCCAAACCCCCCTTAAAATTTCGAATTGTTTAAACCCTTTCTTAGTGAGCACCTATGGTCCTAGAGGAAGCTACATACCAAATTTAATTTAAATCCTTTCGGTAGTTTTTGAGAAATCGTGATGAGTGATGAGTGAGTGAGTGTGGTATTTTGCTTTTATATATATAGATAATTCCAAAGAGCCACTTAACAGATTTGTTAGGTTAGGTTAGTTACAAGCTTAAAGGGGGAAAAAGGGTCCTACGGTCAATTAGAAAAGCATACACTCTTTGTCCGCTTTTAAGAAATATTGTTGTGGTTTACCCTTCGTCAGAGTGTAACCGGACTCTCTGTCCTGTATTGAAATAATCAAGCTAGTCTCTACATCTACGCAGCTAGTCGTTTCATTAATTCATCACCAGACACTTTGCTCTGACGATGTCTAACCAATGCATCTCTAGTCCAAGTTAACTGCGGCCACTTTACAC
Organism: Philaenus spumarius; assembly: GCA_018207615.1. Taxonomy (NCBI): domain Eukaryota; kingdom Metazoa; phylum Arthropoda; class Insecta; order Hemiptera; family Aphrophoridae; genus Philaenus; species Philaenus spumarius. The sequence continues at coordinate 114,210 of JAGFPH010001976.1, forward strand.
TATAATCCACTTAGATAGCTAAGCACAATATATACCACAAGGACGGATTACACTAGTTGCTCTCGCAGCTAAATCCGTCTTTACTTGGGCTATTAATCTTGATAACATTTCACGCAAAGCCGCGGAATGTAATAACTTTGTTTATTGGTTGCTAGAGTGCTGGTGTTATTGCGACTTTACTCTTATGCATATTGTTGTTTCCTCTGGTGTACTGTTTTGTCAACAAATATTCCGTTCTGTCTTCCAATGTCGTATAAACTCGTTTTATTTAATTAATAAATTTCAATTATTTTTTTCTTGCTATTTGACTACTTTAACTTTTTTGTATAATAACTGCCACATACTTTCTCCCAGTTGAAACTTTATACCTTCCCAAGAGTAGCATAGGAGGTGGTTATTTAGAATTGCAAAAGTAGGACATACCATGGAAAATATTAGATGCATGTAATACACACATTAATATTATATTATATTATTATTATTATTAAATCTATTCGATCCATTTCGAACAAATTTGCACAAAACATGTCAATTAGGCCTATATAGGTGCACGAAAATTGTTTTTGAACGTTTTTGAAAAACAACCCCCTTTTTGGTCAAAAACCACAAAAAATCAGTTATTATTATTATTACCCAAACGAGAATTTTTAGAAAGATGCGGTTTTTGCATATGGTAGGGTACCTTAAGGGCTACAAATAAGTCAAATTTTATCAAAATCGTTAGAGCCGTTTTTGAGAAATTTTGAGTTTTCTCGTTTTTTGGCCACTTTTGGGGAGTAAAATCCCTTAAAAATAAAAAATTTGACAAAATGAAAAAAATGCCTGGAGATATTCCACAACTACAATTACATACCAAATTTCATCAAATTCGGAACGTTGGTATGGTCTCCAGCTCTGTACACATCCTAACAGACATATGGACAGACATAACAAAAAAAAAAAACACTTTTTTGGGTTCAAGGAGTACCAATACAAATAATTACACTAAACATTTTTTTGGGGCTCAGAGAGCATCAAAACAGATAGTCCCACTAAAAATTCAAATTTCAAAATTTGGACGAAAACAATACTTTCTCCATATACTACGTATAGGGGGGAGAAAGTAAAAGGGTACCTGCTTCGCTTGCAGATATGAATAAATGAATGACAGAATAATGTATAAATTATTAATAGTAAGTTATTTTAAATAGTATATTTCGTCACAAGTCTGGGAAGTGGCCGTTACCGGTGCACGATCGAGTTTCGAGTACGAGGCGAAGCCGAGTACTTGAATTCGATCAAGCACCAGTATATAGCACTTTCGGACGAGTTATGATCAGTACTTTTTATCATACCACCTTTTATAAAATATACAGGGTGGTTAAAAATAAACTTGGTCCTACAGTTTATTTGTTGGTAAACTCTTAACTTGGTATTTGTTGGTATATTTGAACTGTTTCCAGCTATTACAAACAAACAGTACAAACAGTTTCCAGTACAAACAAAAGTAACTTGTTTAAACAATCAAATATTTATTAGGTTAAGAGCAGTAGCTGATTTTACAAATTGAAAGAAATGTTGATGGTACAGTTTTAGTTATTCGATATGTTAATCCCCGAATTTGGGAGTTTCTTTTGCAAAACCTGGACGTTTTCAGAATGACAAAAACTGTTAAACACATTTTGGGTATCCGTTTGGAAGTCAGGTGCTATTTTTACTTTCTCCACCCTATACGTAGTATATGGAGAAAGTATTGTTTTCGTAAAAATGTTCGAATTTGAATTTTCAGTTGAATTATCTGTTTTGGTGCTCCCAGAACCCCCAAAAAATGGTTTAGTGCAATTATCTGTGTTGGTGCTCCCTGAACCCAAAAATATTTATAGTGGAATTTTTTGTTTTGGTGCTCCCTGAACCCAAAAAAGTGTTTTTAGAGTGGTGTCTGTCTGTCAGTCTGTCAGTATGTATACACGACCAGAGAGGACACTATTGGTCCGATTTTCATGAAATTTGGTATGTAGGTACTAAACCCTAATATATCCAGGCGTTTTTTTCATTTTTTTGAATTTTTAATTTTTAAGGGTAATTTACCCCTAAAAACCCATAAAAAACGACAAAAATGCAAATTTCTCAAAAACGGCTCTAACGATTTTGATCAAATTTTCAGTATTTATAGTGCTTAAGATGCCAAACAAAATGACACCACCCGCTTTTATCAAAACTTCGGCGTTTTATAATTATGGGGAAATGTTTAAAAATAAACAAGTTTATGTTGTCAATCTAGCATCGCGGCGGCGGCCGCACGGGGTAGCACCATGGTAGCGATCACGGCCAGTAATTCAAAGGTCGCGCGATCGAATCCCGCCTAGGACAATAATTTTTTTTATACGATTGACGTAGGTAGAATATTTTTTTTTGTTTTGTTCTAAAAAGTAATAAATAAAATGATTGAAAACAATATTATTTTGACTACAGTAAGTTGGGAGAAAGTTTGTGTCAGTTAACTGATACCGTTTATAATTATTGATTCAGGAGTTTAATATTTGAATCAGCCATTATAAGTACGTTTACACTTTTACAATAGTCTATAGGCTAATAAACTAACATCATCAAAGGTTTTTTATTGTTAAATTTGTTTATGTTGCTAGAAACAGTCAGCTGTTTAAAAATTATATAATGAAATACGGTAAGTAGAATAGCAGTGCTCGTGGTGACAAATCGTGGAACCTTCTTTCCCGGCCTAGTCCTTTTTACAGTTTTACCCGGACTGTTTACCCGGCCTATCGGGAATCGATTGGTTTCAACCACAGCTGATAGTACTGAAAACAATGGTTTATTGCGTTGGTATGATGAAAAATTATTTTAGTTCATAATACCTAAATAACATAATACACTAATAACTAAAAGTTTCTGTAGTAATTCTGGGTATTGTTGACAGCTACAAATAAAATAAATTTTTAGTTTCTTGTGAATATCTCTGTTGTTCTAAAGTAACCCCCCTCGTGTTTGCCATTAACAAAGTAAATATTTGGTCTTCTGGAAGTTATATTGTAAAAGCGAAAATAATCGACTTTGCCCGGCTGCTATACGCCCAGTAGAAAAGGCGCGGGACTGGGCAAAGTTTAGAAAATCACTGATATTTGTATATAGATTTGTTACCAGTTTAACAAGAAAAACATTATTGATAGTTTAACGCACGTCAAGTTGGGAAACACAATGCAATCTTCAAGTTTTTAATAACCTATCACAACTTGGACGAAGCTCTCGGTGAAAGTTTGATGACTTAAGTTGTGAGTTGTCATAGCGATGCAAATCTGATGACGTAAGTTATGATGAGGCGTTGTAAAGGAATTGAATATTGCATAGGCATTTCGTATACGTCAGATTAATGTGCTCAGTTCTAAGGTAATCGTTTGTCTGATTGTGTTTGGTAATGACAATAATTCGACCACGCAGCTTTCAACCGCTAACATGAGTTGATCAAATTTACAAAATTAAGTTTATAGGCCTATGTTTTACAGTTTCAACCAACAATTTGGGAAATAGGTCTATTCACGACAGTGCTGAATAGCTGTAAAAGGGTTCGCACGACATTCCGCATATTGGGAGTACCTTCAATACACAAAGCATTGCTTGCTTCGCACGCCAACCCCCGTATTGGGAGTGTCTTCAATACAAAATGCATTGCGTGCTTCGCACGCCAACAACACTGTAGAATCCACCACATGGCTTTTTTGTTTTTTACGCGACCTTATAGCTCGCTTGGTTTCCTCAAAATCGATCAACGTAAAATACCATAGAAGTACCAGGTTCAAAGCCATGTGGTGGCTCGCTTTTTGTTTTTTTTTGCTTCGCACGCCATTCTGAATGTTGGGAGTATCTTCAACACACAAAACATAGGGTGCTTCGCACGACAACCTCCGTATTGGGAGTATATTTAATACACAATGCATTGTGTGCTTCGCACGCCAACAACATGGTAGAATCAACCACATGGATTATTTGTTTTTTACGCGACCTTATAGCTCGCTTGGTTTCCCAAAAATCGATCAACGTATAATACCATAAAAGTAACAAATTCAAAGCCATGTGGTGGCTCGCTTTTTGTTTTTTTTTTTTGCTTCGCACGCCATTCCGAATGTTGGGAGTATCTTCAACACACAACACATAGGGTGCTTCGCACGCCAACCCCCGTGTTGGGAGTATCTTCAATACACAATGCAATGCGTGCTTCGCACGCCAACAACATGGTAGTATCCACCACGTGGCTTTTTTGTTTTTTACGCGACCTTATAGCTCGCTTGGTTTTCCTAAAATCGATCAACGTAAAATACCATAAAAGTACCAGGTTCAAAGCCATGTGGTGGATTCTACCGTGGGGTTGGAGTGCGAAGCACCCAATGCATTGTGTATTGAAGATACTCCCAATATGGGGGTTATCGTGTGAAGCACGTAATGCTTTGTGTGTTGAAGATACTCCCAATATGCGGAATGCCGTGCAAACCATTTTGCAGCTATTCAGCACCGTCATGAATGGACCTATTTCCCAAATTGTTGGTTGAAACCCTAAAACTTAATTTTGGAAATTTGCTCAACTCACGTCAGCGGTTCAGCTGCGTGGTTCAATTATTTAAGCACTTTTAGTCCAAGTCCTTCAATTAAAGTTGATAATTCATTCATAAACAGGTTTTTGTCAAGGTTTAAAAGTAAATCTCTTTCAACTGCCATTAACATCAATGGTGATGGCAGCTCTTCGATTAGAGAAGATCTCAAGAGATATTTAACAATTTTTAATTAGAAAAAACCCTATCTCATTAGACATGGGTACAAGGTAGTGTCTTTACAAATTACATCGTTACATTCAAATTTGAAAAAAAGACCAGATTGAGTTCATAGACTTTTTAAAAGCACAAGCTAAACAATCAGAAACACTCTCTCCCTGAATACGACCGCGAAATCTACTTAAATCTTAGTTGTCACTATCTGACATGTCAACATCTTCGTAAACCTTCATACTGGTGTATGTTTTTTCAGTTCCTTTTTCATTGAGTGCGGCACTTTTTACGTGGGTATTCGAATGAAATCTTGATAATACCACATAAATGGGCATTGTGCTTCCTCATTTTGAAAGTTGTGTTAAATAGTTTACTTAGTAATACTCCTTAAATGTACATTGTGTTGCCTCATTTCGTAAGTTGAGTTAAAATAGTTTACTTGGTAATTACTCTGAAATGGACATTGTGATTCCTTATTTCGTGGATTGTTTTAAAATAGTTTACTTGGCAATATCTCTGAAATGGACATTGCACTTCCTCTTTTCGTAAGTTGAGTTAAAATAGTTTACTTGGTAATTACTCTGAAATGGACATTGCGATTCCTTATTTCGTGGATTGTTTTAAAATAGTTAACTTGGCAATATCTCTGAAACGATCATTGTGCTTCCTCATTTCGTAAGGTGTGTTAACCCTCCAACCGGCAGACGGTACATAATGTACCGTCACTCCAACACATTTGTAACGAGTGATTGTATTGAATATTTGACCCACTAAAAATCTTCCAATCTCAAAAAGACAAACACCATTGGAAAGGTAATGTTTCAAACTTCAATTTTCGTATTTACAATTTCTTTCTAAGACATACATTTACTTGTGTAATCATCGTTTGGAAATTTTGTTTTTATAAACGTCTACTTCGCGTGAACAAAACTGGGAGAAATGAGTCACTTTTTGTGACAATTCTACGTCGTATAACGGTTAGACAAACCGGTTTTGAATAGAACTATTATATACCATTAGATTTGTCAACATCTGTTCTTTCTAAAGCTGCCTTCAAAATATTCGTCACTGTTACATTTTCGATTTTAGGCGACTTCTTGTAAACCCTTGCTATTGGACAGATTTTTCGACCAATGTGCAAGCTCATTTGGTAATCGATCTATTAGGTTGAAATCGATATAGTTTTACAGACACTTTTATATCAATGTTTAGAGGAAATTTCATAGTTTATTTTGGTATAAGGAAGATGTGATTTAGTGTTCTTAAGATGGTCTTTGTATTTCATCAAAAAACCTCATTTTCGAAGCGTCCTTCGCCATTTTAATTTTTGTCTTGTGTTTGGAAAGATGTAAGTCTGTAAACGTTTTATTTTAGTGAAATAAATGTATAAAATTGTGTTATATCGTGTTTCAGTTATACAGAAATAAGTGTAGAATGTGTTATTGTGTTTGTGAGTGAAATTAGTTTTATAAAAGTGATTTTTTAGCCTACTTTTGTTTTTTCCAGATATAGCCTAAGCCTAAATAAGATATAAGGGAGCCTAAATAATAATATATCAATTAGCTACTAGCCTAAAAGCAAACTATAAACTAAAATTACTACAACTAAATCTAGGACTATAAATTTTTTATAACTAGGCCTAGCCTACCTAATTTTATTCCAAATTACTTCGCCTAGGCCTACCTAACCTAGACAATGGCAAGCAGGGAATTCATCGACCGTTCGTCAGATCTGAGGGAGTTATTACTTGCAACTGACCCCGATTCAGATCTGTCGGACTTAGATGATGGGTGGGATAATACAGCAGTCCCTTCAAGTAGCCAGGGGAACAGGCTGGTCAATCGCCAAAATGATGATTTGCCAGCGGATGACATTCCATATTCATCCGATGAGGATGATCCTTTGGAAGATTGGTCAGCAGGCTCTTCTGACAACTATGTGCCAAACATTGATGAGCTGGACACTTCGGATATCAACGACGACTTCCTTGCCACTCTTCCTAATATACCACCACGTAGGCCTACATCGATAGACTTTTCACTGCCAGGGACATCTACACAACCACACATACCTCCTCCACCTGTAGGCCTACCTGAAACACCACTAAGACCACAAACACCATGGGTACGGGTTTACCCATCAGAACCGGTGAAAGATATTCGACCAGATTTCACCGCACCAATTACAGGGCCTCGAAACGTGCCTAATAGTAATAATCCCTTAGATTTTGTTTATCTTTTCATGACAGCAGCTGTTTGGAATCTTATGGTTACTCAAACCAATAAGTTTGCAAATACTGTGTTGCATAATCTGACAGAAGCTGGTCTACTAAGGCGGTATTCCAGAATCAAAGCTTGGGTTGATGTAACCGTTGAAGAGATGATGAAATTTTGGGCAATTTTGATCAACATGGGCCTAACTGATCGCAATAATCACGAGCATTATTGGTCGACTATTGAGGACCAGCAGATTCCATTTTATCCTAAACGAATGTCCCTTAGACGATTTGAACTTATTATGGCAATGTTTCATTTATCATCTGAAGAAGGTGGCGCTAACAACCCGTGGTTCAAAATCTACACCTTTGTTCGGATGATGAATGATTCTTTCAAAGAACATTTCGTCACAGGACAACAGGTATGCATTGACGAAAGTATAGTGGGGATGAAGAATCGCTGTGCTTTCATTCAATACATGCCTAACAAACGCCACGCTAGATTTGGCATTAAAAAATTTGAGCTTTGTGATTCTGCTACTGGTTACGTTCTCCATTCAGCTTTGTATAGTGGTAGAGGATTCTTGTCTGGAGGGGATGCACCATTTACGTATAAAGTAGTCAAGTATCTTATGGATCAAGTGGATTATTTAGATAAGGGATACCACCTTTTTACTGATAACTTTTATACCAAGATTCCTCTATGCAATTTTTTGTTATCGAGAAAAACCTATTTGACAGGTACGATAAAAAAAAATAGCATCGGGATATCTAAAAACCTTGTCCAGGCAAAACTTGATGCGAGACATAAGACTGTATATTTCAGGAAAGGTAACATACTTCTCGTGAAATACCAGTCTAAACCTAGCAAGAAGCCTGTAATTGTTATGTCCACAGCTTGTCATGCTAGTGATATTGAAGTTATAAGTAGACGTGGTATTCCTGTTATCAAACCTCACATGATCCATGAATACAATCAGTACATGGGTGGTGTAGACGTGAAAGACAAGAGTATCTTCCATGTAACTTGTTCTAGGTCTTGTAAAAAGTATTGGCGGAAAATAGTGTATAACTTTGTCGACATGGCTATTCTGAATGCCTGGGTTTTGTATACATTACAGAATCCAAATCACGGCGAAAGATATAGTTTCATGGAGCGACTTGTTACAGCACTACGATCTGTGACAATTCCTTCTCCAGCTAGCCTTCCGCAAACACGGTCGAGCCTCACAGCTACACATACACCTCCATCTCCTTTGCACGAACTAGCAATACTTCCTGGAGCCAACAGAAGGAATTGCGCAGTTTGTGCCGAACGAGATGGTTCACGGATTAGGACACGTACCTGGTGCATACCTTGCAACGCCGGTGTGCACAAGTTATGTTTCCCTTTTCTACAACATTACAGAAGGGCAGGCCAGGCTTGGCGTCCGCGTAGAAGTCGTACAGTTCAGCAATGATAGGCATTCCTCGTCGGTGACCCTATCCCACCCCAACGTTTCGACCGCCCTGCCTGCTAAACATGTAAGTAGACAAACTTTATTTAATTTATCTTCTATTTAGTTTGTATAAAAGTGATTTACACATGTTTTAGAAATAGGAGGCCTATACTGAATTTTAGCTATTTGACATGTTTGCACTAATGTGATTGCATCGGGTTTTTTTGGGGGAAAAAACTATTTTTTTTGACAGATTACTCTTTACAAGTATTATCCACAACTTTTGTTAATTTTCAAAAAAATTACAAAAATATTTCTTCAGTGTTATATAACTTTATTTATATTATTTTTGGTAAAATTTGTCAGACGTTTACACAATTTTTTTCATTCTGTTATATCTGATTCCAAAACGTAAGGTTACATACAATTTTCAATTTTACAGTTCAGTTCTATGATTTATTCTCTACAATTTTATACAATAAAATTTCATTTTTGGGTAATGCATGTATTCCTAATTAATTTTTCAAATTAGGCCTAATTTTGTTAGCCTTATTGTAGTAGGAACATAGAAACTGGTATTTTGTGAACACAATTTTTGAAATTGATATTTTTGTTCATACAGTTCTATTTAGAACTAAATTACAAAACTTTTGTATATCTTGGAAAAAATTACAAAAAATGTTTACTACTTTTTATGTAGGCCTAAAGTTTTTTTTATTTTTTCCGTTACTGAACATGTTTTGCTTCCTGAGCTAATAACTTTTAAAATTTTACATCAATCATTTTTTTTATTGCATATATGAATTTTTTGAACCTTTTTCTATAAAAAAGCCATGGAACACTTTTGGATTGGGGTTCATTTACTATTTTTGGCGAATTTTTGAAAAAATGCTTGCACACGCCAAAAAATCCATTTTCATTAAAGCTGCCGGTTCTAGGGTTAAAAAAGTTTACTTGGTAATACATCTGAAATGGACATTACGCTTCCTCTTTTCGTAAGTTGTGTTGAAATAGTTTACTTGGTAATACTCCTGAAATGGAAATTTTGCTGCCTCAATTCGTAACCAGTGTTAAAATAGTTTACTTGGTAAAACCTTTGAAATGGACAATGTGCTACCTCATTTCGTAAGTTGTGTTAAAATCGTTTACTTCTAATAGACCTGAAATGAACATTGTGCTTCCTCATTTCGTAAAATAGTTTACTTGGTAATGCTTATGAAATAGACATTGTGCTTCCTTATTTTGCATTGCATGATTTTGGTCCGAGTCACAGATAATTAATACTAATTATTTACCTGAAGTCCGTCTTATGACTCCTTGTCGTTTAGTTCAAAACGACATGTTTCGGAGCCGTAACTCCATCATCTGGTCATCCCTCTTGTGAGTTCGTCGATGACGTATTAATTAAATGACAAACTTACGTTCAACTCCCACTATTTGTACGACACGGCTATCAACCATTTGTATAAAACATACAGAGATAACGATCAGTAGGCTGCACTGCACTATCAACTATCAGGGCTATAAATAGCCCTGCTGCACTATACTGACCGGACGTTGAGATGCGGCTTATTCCTTGTATTTATTTGTGTGACGAACTGTGACTTGTGTGTTATTGTCCGTCTAAATGTGTGTGTTTATAAAATTTTAATGTTTTTAATGTTCGACGAACTCACCAGAGGGATGACCAGATAATGGAGTTACGGCTCCGAAACATGTCGTCTTAAACTAAACGACAAGGAGTCACAAGACGGACTTAAGGTAAATAATTAGTACTCCTTATTTTGTAAGTTGATTTAAAATAGTTTACTTGGCAATTAATCTGAAATGGACATTG
>JAGFPH010001976.1:124461-135455 GCA_018207615.1 Philaenus spumarius
GGCAATTAATCTGAAATGGACATTGCGATTCCTTATTTCGTGGGTTGTTTTAAAATAGTTTACTTGGCAATACCTCTGAAATGATCATTGTGCTTCCTCATTTCGCAAGTTGTGTTAAAAAAGTTTACTCGGTAATACATCTGAAATGGACATTGCGCTTCCTCATTTCGTAAGTTGTGTTAAAATAGTTTACTTGGCAATACCTCTGAAATGAACATTGTGCTTCCTCATTTCGCAAGTTGTGTTGAAATATTTTACTTGGTAATATCTCTGAAATGGACATTGTGCTTCCTCATTTCGTATAATAGTTTACTTGGTAATGCTTATGAAATGGACATTGTGTTTCTCATTTCGTAAGTTGTGTTAAAATAGTTTACTTGTTACCTCTGAAATGGACATTGCGCTTCCTCCTTTCTCAAGTTGTGTTAAAATAGTTTACTTGATAGTGTTAAAATAATCGAATTTTAAGTTAAACCAGTATGACCAAAGTTTTAAATTCATTACAGTTTTCACTACTGCCAGCAGTTCCGCGATTGCTTTCTTTTCCTTTTATTTTTTATAACCGTAGAGTAGGCAGTGAGTTGCAAGTAAGATTTTCTGGTAAACTTGATTTGGCGTTGGTAATCTTCGTTTTCGTGGTGAAAGGGTTCAAGTACTGTTGCCGATGAAGGTTAGTTTGGTTCAACCAAGCTGTTATTGATCGAGAACACGTCTTTGGAGTTGCTCCTTTTTCTTTTCTGCACCACTTTTCTAAGTTCGTTTCATTGTGCAATCGATGTTTTGAAGTTGAGCGTTGAAGTGGAGATAAACTGGAACCAATTAAGACGCTTAACGTCGCTGCCAACTACTTCAATCAGTGTTGCCACTCACAATTAGACTAAACTGAAATTAACCTACTTGCGTTACACTATTGGGTGAGGGCTCCTGACTGTTGGGTTTTCTGTAAGGTAAATCAAAATGTAGTACTACTGTTGCTAGTAGTTGTACTTGTAAACTAATAATTGCATTTCAGTAAACTTAAGTAAAGTAACTTCGTTCCAAACGTATTTTTTTCTTTCTGGGTTTCTAGTGCCCCTTTGTACGGGGGCCTATTACAACCACGGTAACTAGAACAAGACGGTATGTGTCACGAGACAGCTGCGCAGTAGCTCTGCGTGCCGATGACGTCAGAGGCACTCTCGCACGTTTCCAGCCTAGCAGAAGCAGACTTGCACTTACTATATAGTTACGCAAACATAGTTATATGTCATTTTTACACAAATGTGTGTGTGTGTTGTGTATTATAGTTTTCTTCTAAACAGTGTGTATAATTTTTTAAGTTTAAGTGTGTGTATATTTAAGTGTTTTATACCGAAATGCCTTGTGCAGTTGCCGGCTGCACCAATCATACGGATCACGAGAAGAGGTTAGGAAATTCCTTTCATAAATTTCCTAAAGATAAACTAGGCCTACATAAACAGTGGCTACAATTTTGTAAAAGGAGTATCATTTTGATTCAAAAACAGCTCGGATTAGCTCTGAGCATTTTTTTAACAACACGACAGATTTTGAAAGAGACTCAAAAAGTGAACTATTTAAACTAAAAAAAAAAAACCACACATTTTAAAACACAAGAAGTTCCAGCAAAAAAAAAAATACCAAATGCCACCATACCACCCCCCTACATTATCTCGACGGTTACAATGAGCCGAAAATCGTGAATAAAAAAATATTTTAAAATCTTTGCTAGATGATTCAGCAGACAGTGTAAATATTCAAAACACACCTGATGATCTGGAAGCTAATTAATTCTTCCAATTTAAATTTAACACGTCCTTTATCTGGTGATTTAACTACGGTAGAGGCTCTTTTAAATGAAAACGACAATTTAAAAAAAAATTACTTTTAAATAAACTGAACAATGCTCTTGTACTTGTTGAACAATCATTAGAAAAATATGAAAAAATATTTACTTTATGTCAGCAGCAATATTTATTAAACTGAAAATGTACAAACTGGTCAGCTGATAATGTAGCAAAAGCAGTAACTATCAGATGCATCTCTAAAAAAGGATTACCATATCTAAGGAAACATTAAAATATCCCCTCCCAAGATAATTAACAAATGTTAGTCATATTTACTCATTATCTGCTTTTGTAAGTTATTTTTTATGACAAACCAAACATGTATTATAAAATAAATTTAAACAAGAATTATAGGTACAGTTTCTGTTTTGTTATATATACTATTTATTTTGTTGTACTATTTTTATTAATGTATTATTTGACCTTGAATATTTCAATTTTATATGTATTAATTGGGTTTAGGTCATTCATAAAAAATGGCCATTAGAAAAATGGTTTACTATAAAAAATTGCATCTCAAGATTTCCTAGAATGTATATGTAATCTCATGAAAGATTGTATATTTTCCGTTCACCCAATATTGGTGCAGGGGGATGTTTTTAAGAATTACTAAACCTAAATTATTGGGAATTTAAGCTTACATAAATTTAGCTAACTAAACCTAAATTATTGGGAATTTAAGCTCGTCACTGTGGAAATCGAATCGCTGTAGAGAGGCCGGGCGCTTCGGTGCCCGTGACGTCGTAGCCACCAACGACCTGTGCGAGACACATACCGTCGTGGCCCAGACCGTGCCTGAGGTAATGAATGTCAACGCAATCAACAAACGTGAGTACATGCCACAACTAGAATTGTGTTCCTAAGCATTTGATTCAAATCATCTGTTTTGTCTGTTAAAGGGCTGGGAGTGGACCCCGTATTTTGAGAATTTTCAACCTCTAAAACCAATATAATTTCTAAGTGCACTTATTAATAATGGTTTGAAGGTACCCTGAACGTGTTAAGCCTCTAGGTATCATAGTTTTATCTGTGAGTTGATTATGAATCGATCAGTCAGTCTTGACATCTTATCTATACTAATATTATAAAGAGGTGAAATTTGTTTGTTTGATTGTATGTAGGGGGTAATCTCTGGAACTACTGAACCGATTGAAAAAATAGTTTCACTAATAAAAAGCTACACTATCCCTGAGTAACATAGGCTGTAAATAATTTTGATAAAACAATTTCTTATTTCAATATTTGTAAATTTAGTCGGAAAAATACTAGGTTGGGTCTAGACTGGTGAACCGACACATGTATTTACATTTATCAACATAGCAACCAATTGAATAAAATAACAGAGAATATTGTTTGCTCTAATATTTCAATTAACTTTTTGAAGCAAAATATTTGTATTTCTAACTTTTAGGTTAGGTTTGAAAAATTGTAGACCTGAGCCTAGCTGGTTCTTTTAACCTTTATTATAACTGCTGTTATACAATATACGAAATAATTTGATTGGAACATTATTTACCATAATAGCTTTGTGGTTATTATTTATTCTACACCTTAATTAATGAAGAAAACATAACATGATTTTGTGTATGGAAGGTCCCAAAGGGGTTGGCGTGCGGAGCACGAAGGTGTTTCCCACAGTTTTAAATATTTAAATGACAGCCATTTTAAAACACATTACTGGAACAAGTTGAATTTCTTTTTAAGCTAGATCTCTACTTTGATCAGAATCGTGCATAATTTCCACTCAATTGGTTAAATCGTTCTAGAGGTAAAACATATTTAGTAAAGAAACAAAATGTCGTCCAGACGGAAATTTTTACCTTAAATGATGCAATAAACAAGTAGGTGAATTAGTCCACATTTTAAAAACACCCTGTACTAAAATTAATTTCAAAATATAATTTTAAACAAATCTTAAGCCACGTAAACGATTAAAATACCGTTTCAACAGCTTTTCCATCGTCTTCCTCAATCGTCCACATTAATTGTGATTATACAGTCTTCAAAATTCAAATTAACACAAAACTCTAAAGATTCCAAATTATTAAATTGTCTCCTAAAAGCTACGTAAAGCGAGCTCCGCCATTGGCCTGGAAACGTAGACTTAGCTCGTTCCCATCTGGAGAAGAAAAATTGAAGCCAACATAAATCCCCAATTAATTTCCTCTTAGCGGGGCTCCGACTTGATCCTTCTTTAATTTGTCCTTTGTATAGAGGGTAAGTATCGAAAATCAAGGATGTTTGAAAGCGTAATTGTATTGCGTGGGCCTTATTCGATCCACATTTTTGGAAAAGTTTTCTATTGTTTGTAAATGCCATTACGGTTAAGAGGTATACAGAGTGTTCCGTAATTCTCTGGAACCGCATTGTAGAATTTTTTAAAAGGTAAAAATAAGTTGAAAGTTAAAGTAAACTTAGATCCGACTTTTCTGTTTCATATTTACGCGCCATTTTATTTTTTATGAAATCATAATATCTTTAAAAGTAGATAAGTTAATGGTTTAAAATTTGGTAATCGTATTTGTTATACAAACCCTTACTATTGTACACAGAATCAGAAACGTTTCTTGTAGATTTTTTAAATGACGGCCCATTAAATTTTTTAACGTTAAATACCTATAACCTATATAGGTAGGCTACCCGTTAAATTTACAACACAGTTAGTTAAAGAGTCAAAAAAGTTTTTTTTTTAAATTATAAACAATTTGTCATGTCTTTTACGTCAATAGATAACTGAGTTTACGGCAAAAACTCAAAATTTAATTTCTTGGTAGTTTTCTGCAACAGCCAGAATTGGCCTGGAATAAAATAAAATAAAGGGTGGCCTAACAAAAAGTCTATTTAATTACACTTGCAGTATTAACTTAAGATATTAAAGGCAAATTGCTGCTGTTAAAAGACAATTACCAAAAGTTATTTTTTCGCCGATAGCTTAGTTTTCAATTGAGGTACAGAAAAAATGAAAATAAATGTTTGAACTTAAAAAAATAACTCTTGTAATTTTTTACGCAACGATGAAGGTTTAAACTTAAAGTTTGACGTAATTGTAAAGTAGACCGTCACAAGTCTATTATAATAATCAAAACTTAAACTTCAATTTCAACAACTTTAATAGATGCAATTAATCTGGAAAACAACTAATTACAAAAGTCAACAGTAATAGAAACAGCTGATTTCATTGCATGCTATTAGTAACGTTGCTAGTACGTAATGAAATCAGCTGTTTCTTATTAGCACTTGTTGACCGAGGTCTCCGTTTTAGCTCGATCGTTTGGCATTTCGTCTGTCTGTCTGTCTCACGATTACGACCAAACGGCTTGACCGATTTTGATGATTTTTTACATGATTGTTCCTTATTCCTAGGCCGAGCGATGTGTATATACGTTTTTTTTCCATTTTTCACTTTTAACCCCTTAAATAAAATACAAATGGCGGCCGGACCGTTTCTCTCAGTGCACACTTTTTTCCAAAGCCAGTTTGTGGCTAAACCGTAAGTCGAATTTAAAAACTAATGACATTTTGCAAGTAGAAAATTTCATTTTCAACAAAATTATATTCTTGATTTTTTCCGGTATCTCTAACGGTAAGCTCACAAAATGGCCGTAAACTTCAAATTTGTTAAAAATCGTCCAAGTGTTTATATTTTAACCATGTTTTTATACGTTTATTCTAAACCAACTGAAAGTTATTCCATAGATTTTTTGTAGATAAAGGTTCAAAGAATTCATATATGCCAGTAAAACAATGATTGAAGTAAAGTTAACAAAGTTATTTGCTCAAGAAACAAGTATGTTCAGTAACGAAAGGAAAAAGTTCAACCTTAGGCCTACATAAAAAATAGTACATTTAAAAAAATTTTGTTTTCATAAATATAAAAAAGTTTCGTAATTTAGTTCTAAATAGATCTGTATAAAAATATTTAACAATTTCAAATTTCTTATTTTGAAAACACCAGTTTTTATGTTCCTACTACAAGACTGCTATCAAAACTAGGCCTATTTTGAATAGTAATTTAGGAATATATCCTTTGCCTAAAAATGACATATTAATATGTCATCAATCAATAAGAAAGTGTAGAGAGAATAAATCAAAGAATTGAACTGTATACTTGTAAATTATTATTTCATAAAAGTATTTGACTTAGCTTTACTTGAATTACAAAATGAGGTGAAACAAATGAAACCTCGCGGCGATAAAGGACATACAAAAACTGACCTTTGGACAGCGTGGGAAGTGTTGGTACATGGGTTGAGATTACTATCATGACGCTTTAACATAGTTTGTCTTCACTATTTATAAAATTGGAATATCAAATTAGTACAAATTATTTTAAAGTATAAATTCAGTTGTTAATAGAAAATAGGAATACCACTGAGAAATATAGCATACATGTAACTTATATTTAGGAGGTTTTGGTACAAGCCAGTTTAGAGGTAATTGTCAGCTAAACAGCTGATTATTGTAGAAACAATGAAAATCAACTTATTAACTAAACTTTGCGTTTTAAAGTTTACATTTCTGTGCAAGTTAGCCTAAATCTAAGCTAAAAAATATACACAAATTTTACTTGTGCCACATCAAAAGCAGGCCTATAAGCCATTTAATTTACTTGCCAGCAGTATTAAAGTAGTTCCGAGAAAATCCAATTGAGCGCCCACGACCAGGTATTATGATTAGCGTAGGCATACACATCAGCCTGTGTAAACCAATCACAATTCAATCAGCTGTTAATTTTGTCGATCCTAGTTGATTGAAACTTACGACGGATCTGTTTCCAGTACGGATTGATTGAAACAAATAATCGGTTATTTATTTTCGTTCAAACATGCGATTATCCAAAACGAAACACTGGAATTGCTTAGCATTACTTTGCAAGTATCGAATAAATAAAACAATTTAATGACTTTGAAAATAATCGATTAATTGCTTTAATTCAACCGTGCGATTATTTAAAACGAAACACTCGATCATTATTTTAGCGATAAATTGCAATTAACGAATAAATCAAACAACCGAGGGATTTTGGATTATCGATTATTTAAATTAAGTAATACCGCGAGAGTGTTTAAAACAAAACACTTGATTATTGTAATAATAAATTACAAGAAGGTATCGCATACATCAAACAATCGAGTGAATTTGAAAATAATCGATTATTTACTTTCGTTCAATATTGCAATAAAATTACTATTTAAAACAAAACACTCGATTATTGTAATAATAAATTACAAGAAGGTATCGAATAAATCAAACAATCGAGTGAATTTGAAAATAATCGATTATTTACTTTCATCAAAATATAATATTGCTTCCAAATCAATTTCGTAAATTTTGTTTTTTACTAAATTTTCTAAGATGTAGGAGTCGACTTAAAATTTACGAAATAGATTTGGAAGCAATATTTTAGGTCACAAGCACTTTGAAATAAACATTTTTCTTCTCTTGAATTTTTTTCTAAAAAAATACATGCGTGCGCATATCAATACATCTTACACAATACACAGTGGTTGCGTTAGCGATTTTTTAACAGTAATTTAAATAGGTTTTTGTATAAAATAAAGTATTTATGAAATTGTAACAGCTTTTTAACATTCCATTGTAAAACATATTGCACTTTGAGTTAAATTTTATTGTTTGCAAAATGAAAATAAGCCTCTTTAATAATTGTTGAAATAAGAGTTCCTGAAACTTTCAGCGATCCTAGCGGTTAAACGGTTAAGTTTATCAAAAAAACACCAAGAATAAAAAAGTCTTAATATTACATGTAAAATCCGTCATAAAAAGTAGGGGTTTCCGTAAGAAATTCGAAAGTTGACCGCCATATTGGAAAATAGTGGCATATTTTCGAAATTTCAAATTCATATTTTTAATTGCCTCTAAAAAGTAGGTGAAGTCACCCATTTAAAGTTTACTGTAAATCTTGTCACTTCTGAAATACCAATGGTGGCACACTTAAAATAGTCAACCTGTATATAAAAGCCAAATCCATTGACTCACTGATCACGATTTCTCAAAAACTACTGAACGGATTGGAACGAAATTCGGTATGTAGCTTCCTCTAGGGCCGTAGATGCTCACTGAGAAAGGTTTTCAAAAAATTCAAAATTTTAGTGGGGTTTGGGGGGTTGGTCAAAGTTACTAAATAACGATTTCTCTAAAACTACTGAACGGATTGGAGTGAAATTTGGCATGTAGCTTCCTCTAGGGCCGTAGGTGCTCTCTAAGAAAGATTTTCAAAAAATTCGAAATTTTAGGGGGTTTGGGAGGTCAAAGTTTCTAAAAAAAAAAACACCTAACGGATTGGAATGAGATTTAGTACGTAGCTTCCTCTAGGGCCCTAGGTGCTCGGTAAGAAAAGGTTTTAAAAAATTCGAAAGTTTAGGGGAGGTTTGGGAGGTCAAAGGTACTAAGAATCCCCATAAGAAATACATAGTGTAATATATATATATATATATATATATATATATAAAAATGAATTGCTGTTCGTTAGTCTCACTAAAACTCGAGAACGGCTGGACCGATTTGACTAATTTTTTTCTTAAAATGTTTGCAGTAGTTCATAGAAGGTTTATACGTAAAGAAAAATTTGAAAAGTTCCCGAAAAAGTTTTATATTTGGAAGAAATTCAACAGCCTTTACTGTATGAACTCAAAACCATAGCTAACAAAAACAGCTGTTCGTATAAAAAGCTTAGCAACACGTTATGTTTATTTACAATCATTACCATAGCAACATTACTTAGCAAATTTATAATCATTTTAATACTCTTCAAAACTAACAGCTTTTTAAGGTTAGATTGAAAAACTATAAACAAACACAAGGAAAAATCAACGAAAAATGCTTACAGAATTATAATTCAACTCAAACATTGGTTATTAAATATCTATATAGGCCTACTTAGAGATATGCTGTTTAAAATATTGTTTATATAAAATATATCATAACTATGAATTTTTTAATACTTTTCAAAACATATTTTCGCCATCAATAATAATAAGAACAAAAAATTATTTGACACCATGCATAACCATAAACATACACGAGTTTAAACATATTATATTGAAAACTAAACAAACAATCAGAATTAAACTAAATGCCATTAAAATATCACATTCGTAGCTTTATTTTGATATATAATTGTATATTTAAATACTAAACAATATCTTATACTAATTAGGCCTATACATTTAAAATTACAAACTCTATTTGAACCAGTTTGTTACATCCTAAATTAACGCGGATGTTACAAAGTGATTCAAATATCTTTTCTACGACCCCCAGCTAATTTAAACCCTCGCTAAGAAAGGGTTAAAAGAATTTCGAAATTTTAGGGCGGTTTGGGGGGGGGGGGGTCAAAGTTACTAAAAATCCCTATAAGAACGAATTGGATTGAAATTTGGTACGTAGCTTCCTTTTAGGCTGTAGGTGCTCGCAACATTGTCAATGAAATTAAGTGAAAGTCAAAATTAGTAAACACTATAAATTAAAACGATATATTTAAAGCTTTTTCATGTTAGATAGTAGTTTACAGGAATACAATTTTCAGTGCTTTTTTAAATAGCGTAGCCTTTTTTTCATGACCACACTAGGATACGCACGGGTATTCAACGAGCACTTAAAAAGAATACAATTACGGCAAAAAGGCTGAAAATACTAACAACCACGGGCAACGCCATACAGGTCAGCTAGTTTATTGATATAATAAATAAATTTAACTTTGATTTGTCTATCCGTGCAAAGCCGGATTGGGCCAGCTAGATTGTTGCTGGATTGTTTAAGTATGAATAAATCTATGCTTTTTTCCAAAATAATTAAATAATAATAACAATGATTTATTCACGATCACAATATAACCGATAATAGAATACAATAAAAATAATATATACATTTTGATATAAAAAAAGAACAAAACTAAGAGTTTATTTGCATTAAAATTCATATTATCATGAGAAGAATAGGTAATCCTTTAGGCTCATGTACCTGAGTAGGATTTCAAATCATTACTTTTAAATCTAGATCCGTCCCACTGCCATTACCATTCAAATTATACAGAGTGTTCATAAGGCCCCTCATTATTTTTGTTACTGAAAATAAGTTAACAAAACATTTTACATATCTTGTGTTCTATAACACAACACATTTCTTGATATATATCTGACCCTCTATGATTTTGGGGCTTAACAATTTCAAATGTAAAGGTTGGAAAATAACATACAAACTACTTATTCCTAATATTAACAAATTAATAACCCTTTTTTATGCTATGACAACAATATCATTTTCCAGAACTTTGATTATCCATTACTCTAAAGCGAAGCAAGATACTAAGCTCTAGTTTGCGCCATTCTGTTTCTCTTTTAACAAGCTTTACAATGGTGTATTACATGACCTACCTTTACATATGACATTTTTAACCCCCCTACCCCCTCAAGCCCCTCAAATTCATAAAGGTTCAAATATGTAAAGAAATTTGACCTGTTATGTAATACAAGATGTATACAAATTGTTTTAAACTTATATTCAATAACACAAATAATAATTCGACCACACAGCTGAATCGCTGAAGTGAGTTGAGCAACTTTCCAAAATTAAGTTCATAGGACTATGTTTTAGTGTTTCAACCAACAATTTGGGAAATAGGTCTATTCACGGCGGTCCTGAATAGCTGCAAAATGGTTCGTACGCCATTCCGCATATCGAGATTATCCTCAATACACAAAGCATTGCGTGCTTCGCACGCCATTCCACGTATTGGGAGTATCATTAATACACAAAGCATTGCGTGCTTCGCACGCCAACCCCCGTTTTGGGAGTATCTTCAATACACAATGCATTGCGTGCTTCGCACGCCAACCCCACGTTAGAACCCACCACATGGCTTTGAATCGGGTACTTCTATGGTATTTTACGTTTTGATCGATTTTGTTGGAACCAAGCGAGCTATAAGGTTGCGTAAAAGAACAAAATGTGCAGAATAATATCCTGCATTTATGTTTGTAGTAAAAACTCAAAAACAAATTCATTCTAATCTAAAAACATATAAGAAAATGTTACTTCCGGTCAAAAAACGTGCTTCCGATTGTTGGATTTTTTTGGCTAACGAACCAAATCGGACTTATAATGTGGCCGCGAGAGTGCGAACACATATAT
>JAGFPH010001976.1:135465-145804 GCA_018207615.1 Philaenus spumarius
GCTAAAAAGTCATACTACTGCTAAAATAGTACTATTACTGCTATAATAAAATGTTCATTTACTACTAAAAAGTGCTATTACTGCTAAAATGTTCTATTACTGTTAAACAAATTCTATTACTGCTAAAAAGTCATACTACTGCTAAAATAGTTATATTACTGCTATAATGAATGAAGTAACGTCATGTTACTGCTGAAAATATATTTACTGCTAAAAAGTCCTTTTACATTGTAAACAAAGCTGTCTTTAGGTATCGAAATATAGCTAAGAAAACTAAGTAAATATACACCTTTCTAATAAATATATTAGTTTCTATAAAAACGAATTTTATGATTTTTTCCAGGTATCCTAAGTTTATAAAAATATTGTAGTCCATTTTAAATTTAGTTGTTTGTGAAGTGAACCTCAAACGAGTTCAGTTGCACAAGTAAGTAATGGCGTTAGTTAAATTTGTTTTTTTATAGATGCACTCTAGTTTAAATTTTCTTTTATACCAACCCGGCCTCAAATCTTCTAAAACATTTGTACAAGTGTATAACAGAACTTTGGTTTGCATTATCTTGATATAATCACATCCTTCTCGTTTTATGAATACTACGTTACTCAGAGTGGTACTAATTTTATCATAGAATTACAAATACTAAATCGCCATAAAGTTGTGTTTGTGAGGCAAAACACCTGTAGCAACAAGTAAGAAGAAAGAAAATCCTGAACTACTTTTGCCAAGGTATATTAAAAACAATTTCAATTAATTTAATTAGTTTTAATTTATTACTTCATGCTATTGATTATATTTTGCAATTGCACAGCTTCCAGCTTCATTTTAATTTGATTAAATTTTCCTTTGCCTTATATTTAAATTCCCCAATTATTTACATTTCAATTAAGTGTTAATTAGTTGTTAATAATTATTTGCAAACCCTTTTTTACAATATTTCTCATTACTTCTAAATTATGAGCAACTTATAATACAAAAGTTTAACATTTTGAAATTATGCAAAGTTTTGTTTATTTTAACAAGAGAGAATTCTTTCATTTACACTCAACACAGCACAAATACATAGTTAAATGTTTATTGAGAAACATTTAATTTCCATATTTTTTATTATTCTCATTACTTATTTATTCTGTAATGATTTGCACATAAAATCTGCCACTAACCAGTTCATACTGCATAAAATATTGCTTATAAACATCCTGTGATGCAAGTGATTCAGAAGTCGAATACTAGAGCTGAGATTTCAAGAAAGTTAAAAACTAAATACAAACAGAAACTACTGGCAGGCACAGACAAACACAAAGAATGACAGACGTCCAAGAAAACAAGTCTGCCTTTTCAGAAAATAACGGGATTGAAACCCTGAAGCATGTAAGTTAAGGGGAGACAAAGGTTTAAAAATGAAAAAACATTTTTTTTTTTATTTGTGGAATTTTTAAATAATTTGGTACCAAAAACATAGTGTTTTCAACATTCAAAACATCTATACTTTTATATGAAAATCTAATGGTGTCTGTTCTGTGTGTGTGTTACTCAATCACGTAAAAACTAATGGATGGATTTGAATGAAACTTGATACACATATAGATCATGACCTGGAATGAAAAATAGGCTATAATTCATTTTGATTTAAGGGTTGAAAAAACTCCTAAAACAATAAATGTTAATTACGTAAAAACTACTAGATGGATTTGAATGAAATTTTGCACACATATACAGTAGATCATGACCTGGAAAGAGACATAAGGTAGAATTAATTTAGATTTAAGGGTTAACAACCCCTAAAACCATAAATATTTATTATTATACTATGACGTTTTTATATATTTTCAACGTTCTGTTCTTACCGACTCTCTCCTCTTCACGTAGTTACCCTTTCTACCGCTAAGCGGCGACTCCGTACAGTAACCAACAGTTAGTATGTAAAGGCCGTGTCTGTGAACTGATCAGCTGTTCTTATCTCGTAACTTGAGTTGAATTTAACTTTGTCATGCAAGGCTTCTAGAAAGGTTGCCATTACTCAGAAGTAACTCTCTCTTAGACGCCGCAATGTTCTAGTTATGTCGTTACATTTTCTTAAATAATTTAGTCGCGAGTTTAACGACAGTGCGTGGCTAATTAACATGCCTTTGTTTTAAGTCCTTTTCTTCTAAATACCAGGTATGTAGAGCAATATCACCAAATGTTTTAGCTTTTCATTTTGGTTATGACATGTTCCCTTTGTAAGTTTTATCAATTTAGATTTACATTTAATATTGTAAATAATATTTCAAACTCTAATGTATAACTAAATCTTGTGTAATTCATTTTTCCTTTTTAAAGAAAACTTCCAGTACAGTCTAAATTTTAAATCTCATCTAACTAGCCTATTTTTTTACTAAAGCCTAGCTTGAACAGTTTATATTATTCTGTATAAAATTAAAGCAGTGTAACCTATAACAATCATGGACCTTTAAAAAGAACTATAATTTAAATAATTATATCTCAGAGATATTTTGATTTATAAGCTAAGAACATTTTAAACATTTTTTGAACATTTTTTGGTCTACAGACATGTAGCAACAATTAAAGTAACTTGACAAGTTAACTTTGGTTAAGTCTTGTAGTAACAATTAACATCTTTGTTTCAAAGATACCTGCTTGTCACCTTTGTATCAAAGAAAATTATGAAGGCAAACTTTTAACTTAAAGATTTTCACTATGCTTGGTTTTAAAGCCTACTTTGATTCTAAAAAGATGTTATTTTGTTTTAATGCAGTATTCACTGGTACAAGAATCACACCATGTTCTGATATTATTTGCAACAACCACATATGCTGTTAAAGCCAACCACCAACATGCAGCTTTAAGTATTTTTCTGCGACAGTGTTCTGTTTTAATATAGCTATGAACCAAAAACCAATAATTTTCAAAAAAATCTGCAGTGAACTTTATGAGAAACTTTGAATAGGCTGTGTACTTGTATTTTGTGTAACAAATGAATAATTCTTAAAATATGTCTTTTATTTTTAATAAATTGGGAGGAGCAGCTATAGCATTTCTCGGACCTCAGCCCTAAGGGCTCTGTATATTAGAAATTATATATATTTTTTTTATAGAGAGACGTCTCACAATTTTCTTTATTTTTATTTATTTAATTATACTTAGCTTTACAGTTGGCCAACGACATAAAGATTAATTATTAAAGAAATCCATGGTACTAGATGTTAAAATTTTGGTAATATTGTCTAATTAATTTTGTATGAATTTTGTAATCATTACTAAAGGGGAGAGTTTTTGACTTTTATTTTGGGGAGGGATTTTAAATTCAACTTAAATTTATATATGTATTTTGTAATCTGATCTTTTCTTTTTTTTGTAATTAAGGGCGTATAATTAATTTTTCTTTTTATCAATTAAGGGCGTATAAATCTTTTTTTTTTCATTTAATTTTGGTTAATAAACCTAAATTAATTGTATCTAGTTCTTTGGTTTATTGACTTAACCTCAAGGTATCTTATGAATTGTAAAGGATCAGCTGAGACATTTCTATTTTTGGTGATTTTTGACTTTAAAGGTAAGTCTTTGAACATGACCAATCTATGTGGCCCAGTATAGCTTCCGTTTCTCTATTTCTTTTTGTAAGATTGGTACAATACTTCCATTAAGACTAGAGAGCAGGAAATTTGTACATTTATTTCTTACAAGATATACATATATATATATATAAAATAAACCATATTTGCCTTTTTTAGTGTACTGCTACAGGTAAAAATTTAACAACCCCTAAAACAATACAAATTAATTATTATACTTCCCATAATAATTCCAGCTAGAGAGCTGGAAACTAATACATTTATTTCTTACAATACATATATACTATGTAAATCATATTTTCATTTTATAGCGTGCAGCTAAAGGTTGAAAATGTAATAACAACCCCTAAAACAATAAACATTTATTACTATGCGGCGGATCTTTGGACCGTGTGCGAAGCCACGGGTACCTGCTAGTGTTTTGTATATTTTGAATGACTTTTTACTCTCGTCGCGTTGCTGTTTGTTTCGTTCATAGCTGGTCGGTTTAATTTGTTACAGTACATACAAATGATGTTGCTAGGCAGTGATATGTTGTTCAAAGGTTGGTCACACTAGCTCACATTAGTTTTGTTTTAGAAAATTGTCTTCTGTTTCTCTTGTTTTCATTGGTTTGTTGTTTACATTTTGACACTAGTTTTCGAGAGTATTTTGTTTCATTATATTATTTTGTGTAGTGTTTGGTGATATTATTTAGTGGTGTAATTGTTATTCAAATATGCCTAGAAGTAATAAGTGGGCTTTTTAAGGGATATTAAATTTAAAATACATTTTTTGTGATAATTTTACTAGTTTTTCTTAACAGTTTTACGTTTCATTGATCTAACGACAAACTAATATTTTTATGCTCATGTACCTTTTTCACAAATACGGTTAAAGATAACAAGTTGATATTCTTTTTGCAGAGTTTCATTTTACAAAAATCAGCAAGCTATCTCAAAAGGTCCAACAATAAAAATTAATTTGTAAAACATTTTTATTAAAAATAGATACTTTATATAAAAATTGTTTTACTATATTTCTTTATAACTTATATTAATAATTTTTGCACAGAAGCTCAATTTCATACTACCCAATATACACAACAAAAATTAGCACTGTATCTCTTGTGGATTTTGAGAAAAAAGTACATGAATATAACAAATTTAACAAATTTAACATGGGCGGTAGTGGGACCATAGCTTCCCCTTAAAACAATTCGACCACGCAGCTGAACTGCTGACGTGAGTTGAGCAAATAAAAAATTAAGTTTATAGGCCTATGTTTTAGGGTTTCAACCAACAATTTGGGAAATAGGTCTATTCACGACGGTGCTGAGTAGCTGCAAAATGGTTCGCACGCCATTCCGCATATTGGGAGTATCTTCAATACACAAGTGGTGATAGGTTATTAAAAACTTGAAGATTGCATTGTGTTTCTCAACTTGACATGCGTTAAACTATCAATAATGTTTTCTTATTAAACTGTACAACCTATGGTAACACATCTATACACAAATATCAGCAGGGCCGCTTTTCCGAATAGGCACGCTAGGCACGTGCCTAGGGGCGCAAAGGATTTGGGGCGGCAAATTTTGAATACGAAAAAAAATAAAGAAGGCGGAAAATGATGCCGTAAGGTAATTGATAATTTATGAAGAAGAATGTTTAGGCCATGAAACTCCTTACGGCTGCCGGTTGCCAGTCCGGGACACGGCGGGTCCATAGGTGGTGGATAATGGTAAGACTCTCTGACTCTCCAACAAAATCAAAAGAATAGTAATGATAAGGGCCAAAGGAAAGAAAGAGAGTTAAGGGAAATTCCCTCCCGAACCAAAACTGGCAAATCAAGAACTCAAAAAGAAATGCTATGCTGGGTTTTTTGGACCCCCTATTATTTTATTAGTATTCCATACCTCCCAGACCCTCCCCTCAATCCCCCCCCCGTATAAATCAGGTGTGAGGGGCGCAATTGTTTGAAGTGCCTAGGGCGCTAGTGAGGTTAAAAACGGCCCTGAATATCAGTGTTTTTCTAAACTTTGTCTAGTCCCACGACTTTTCTACGGGGTATAACAGCTGGGCAAAGTCGATTATTTTCGTTTTTATAAAAACTTCCAGAAGAACAAAAAATTTACTTTGTTAATGGCAAACTGTAGCACAACGGATGACAGTATTGACAAGAAACTAAAAATGTATTTTATTGGCAGTTGTCAACAATACCCAGAATTACTACAGAAACTTTTAGTTATTAGTTTATTATGTTATTTAGGTGTTATGAACTAAAATAATTTTTAAAATAATTCGACCACGAAGCTGAACCGCTGATGTGAGTTGAGCAAATTTCTAAAATTAAGTTTATAGGCCTATATTTTAGCATTTCAACCAACAATTTCGGAAATAGTTCTATTCACGATGGTGCTGAACAGTTGCAAAATGGTTCACACGCCATTCCGCATATTAGGAATATCATCAATACACAAAGCATTGCGTGCTTCGCACGCCAACCCCCGTATTGGGAGTATCTTCAATACACAATGCATTGCGTGCTTCGCGCGCCAACCCCACGGTAAAATCTACTACATGGCTTTGAACCGGGTTCTTGTAAGCTATTTTACGTTTTGATCGACTTTGAGGGAACCAAGCGAGCTATAAGATCGCGTAAAAAAACTAAATGTGCAGAATAACATCCTACATTTATGTTTGTAGAGACAATTCAAAAACAAATTCATTCTCGTAGGAAAAATCTAAAAAAATAGTTACTTCCGGTAAAAAAACTTGCTTCTGATTGTTGGCTAACGAACTCGTCCGAGTGACGTAGACAACCAACTTGTGTAAGAAATTTGAACCAAATCCGACTTAAAATGCGGCCGCTAGAGTACGAACACATGTATACATATATATATATATATATATATATGATTTTTAATGACACCCCGAAACGTGTTCTGGGAACCATGATCGGTGCTCATTTGCTACTCCCGACCTTGGGTCTTACCATAAGGGCCCCTGCAATAGCTCATTTTTCCTATGGAAATTCGCTAATAAATAACCCTCTCCATTTAAGTAAAGATTGCAATGGTCTTATAGTTTGGTTGATCATTTTGTCAGTCAATTTTAAACACGAGGCTCCAATTAGTGTTCGTTTTCCTAATTAAACTTACGATTTTCGGACAAGGTCACTCATACAACGAAGCGAAACACGTTTATGATCCAATATTTTTGTGGTTCTGGATTTTTTGTCCACCATCTTGGATCCGCCATATTGGATTAAACATTAAACATGCTTTACAAAAATACAATGGTGATGAAAACGTCATTTCAATATGAAACAAGTTGAAAGGATGGGACACTTTTTCGAGACTTTGGATCGTGTTTTTTAAATTTTTTTATATACATAAAAATGTGAAGTTTTTCAACTCTCTGCAATAAAATTACGAAGTTTTTTATGACGTCTGTGAGTGCGTATATCGTGTAAATTTTAACATAGGGTCTTATGGGTTGCCATGTTGGTTACAAAATAGTAAACAAAGCGATTAAAACAGCTGTTTATAAACAAGCCAATTTATACTGTTTTAGCACGTTGGAAATAGAGTGGAATAGATCTGAGATTGAGTATTATCCAAAATCAGCTGTTCATTGGATAGTTTTACTTTCTCACTATACTATAGTATTATAGAGAAAGTATAGTGATCACAAAAAAATCGATGTTGAGATTTTTGTGGAAATATCCGTTTTGGGACCCCTGAGTCCAAAAAAGTGGTTTTTACAAAATGTCTAACTGTATGTCTGTATGTATAAAAAGCTAGAGCGAAAACTATTCGATCGATTTCAAACAAATTTGCACCAGACAAGTCAAGTAGGCCTGTATAGATGCGCGAAAAACGGTTTTGAAAACTTTACAAAAACAACCCCCATTTTGGCCAAAAAAACCCCCAAAAAATCAGTACTAAACAAAATCAGTAATCAAAGTTATTTTTTAATAAAAATCGGCTTTAACGATTTAAAAAAAAATGGCTTATTTGTAGCCCTGAATGTACCCTATCGTATGCAAAAAACCGTATCTTTCTAAAAATTCTCGTTTAGCTAATAATAATAACTAATTTTTTGGAGTTTTTTGGCCATAAATTTGTTTTTCAAAATTTCTCACAAAAATTTCCTTTTTTTGTGCATAAATACAGGCCTAATTGACGTGTTTGGTGCAAATTTGTTCGAAATGGATCGAATAGTTTTATCTCTAGTTAATAATAATAATAATATTTATAAGTTAATCTCCTAGTTTGAAATCAACTCTCCTACCCCTCCTACAATAATGAAGTCACTGAGAATCTGTTTGATAATTTAAATATTTTTTTGAGCAAGTATGTGCCAGTTTCTGGTACCGTTTATTTAATTACTGTTAAAAAAACAAGCTAATTTATACTGTTTTAGCACGTTGGAATTAGAATAAATTGGGCCTGATTTAACAATTTATTTTGTCAAAAAAAGGTAAACTTGGCAAAGATGGATAAATTCTAATAGTCAATTTTGTAATATAGGCCTGGCTCATTTCTGAAACATAGTATTGAGGTTATGTTAATCCTGCAATAATTTTTACTATATTTATTCCTGGTTTCAAAACTTTAGTTGACAGAAGATATTAGAACTAGGACTAAAATCGTAATGAAAGCCTCTCACGTTTCTAAAGCATGTATTTGAGGTTATAATTAATCTTGTAATTATTGTTAATATATTTAAGCCTGGTTTCGTAATTTTACAAACCTATGTACAAACGAGCCAAAGATTAACGAGATTGTTTTGCGAATTTTCCAACTGCGAGCGAAGCGAAGCAGCCATTTGGGGAGGGGTAGGGACGCGAAGCGTCCAGGGGCAGAGCCCCTAGTCCCATTACTTTAAATGAGCAATTCTTGTATCTGTTGCGGTTCTCGAAAACGGCTCTAACGAATTCAAAGAAATTTTGTATCTAGGTGTAGTTTTGATTTTTAAATACACCCATATAGTTGTATTTCGTGTAAAAACGTAATTTTTTTTAGAAAATCTAATTTAAAAGTTGAAAATTTTTAACATAGGGTCTTATGGATTGCCTTGTTGGTTACAAAATAACAACGAAATAGCAAATAAAGCGATCAAACAGCTGTTTATAAACAAACTAATTTATACGGTTTTAGTACGTTGGAAATAGAGTGGAATAGAATTTAATCACTGTTAAAAAAAAACAAAAAAAAAAAAACAAGCTAGTTTATACTGTTTTAGCAATTTGGAATTAGAATAAATTGGGCCTTACAAAACCACTTGGGTTTGAGGTTACACCTAGCATGCAGCACATGTGATACACACGGGACTCTACCTGTTAAGATCCGATCATCCGTTTAGCCGCTATTCACCCGAGAAGGAGCTCCGGCACACAATCCTTCACATTTCCCATGTTAATCTTATGGAGATTATGTTTAATGAGGTTGAGTCAGCGGCCAAATAATGCAGCTGATTTATGCTCGGTCACCTATGTACAAACGAGCCAAAGATTAACGAGGTCCTTTAGCGTATTTTCCACCTGCGATTGAAGCGAAGCAGCCAACTGAGGCCGAAGGCAGAGGCGGAGTTGGGACGCGAAGCGACCAGGGACAGAGCCCCTAGTAATATTAGTATAGGTAGTGTGTGTTGTCTTTACTTCAACTGATGGCTTTGTTTACAAAAACCTATTTTAAAAGTTTGAAATGCAAATAATTGTTTTAAGTTTGAAATCAGCTATAATGAAAATATTATAGGAAACAGCTAACTACTGTTATTATTATAGCCAATAAACATATCTAATGGCTCTTACATTTTTGTTAAATATTGAGTATATTTGTTGTTGTTTTTATGTTCAATAGATGCTGCACTTTAAAAAAAAAAAGCATATAAAAACACGCTTGTATTCGAATGAAAGTTTGTGTCAAAATTTCAAAGTAATCGGTGAAGAACTTTCGGAGATTATCGATTTTGAACAAACGCACGGTTAGATTTTTATTTATATAGATAGGACAAGATAAAAATAATGATTAAATTTCGGACTAAACCAATACAACCAACGATTTATATTCCTGACAGTTTTCACTTGTGTTGGCAGTCCCACGACTTTTTTTTAAAGAAAGATCTTTATTCATAATCATAATTCGTTAACAGGGCAGATAAAATTTCATAACTTTAAATAAGATTAATTAACTCTAAGATAATTAGCTACAAGAACACATAATATTAATTGAATACCCGAGCTTTGCTACTGGGAATTTGTTTGTTGCACCACCATGATTCGCCTCTCGCCCCTATTGAGCAATATGTGTACCAAATTTCACGTTCCTAGGCGGTAAATTAGCACCCATTAGCAGAACGTGACAAAATGTAAAACTGGTTTACTTTTTATATGTATCGTGTAAGAAATAAACGTACAACATTTTTGTTTTCTAGCTTTAAGGAAATTATAACATACAATACTTATTTGTTGATTAGTTGTTTCAACCCTTAAAGGCCAACTATTTTAAAATCCTTATTTAGTTTGCCTTTAGCTCCTATGAAAAATATGTGTACCAAATTTCACGTTCCTAGGAGGTAGGGTTTTTGAGATATATAACAAACAATATGTATTGTTACATATTTATTACAACATACAATACTTATTTTTTTATTGGTTGTTTCAACCCTTACAGACCAAATATTTTAAAATCCCTTAGTACTCCTCTTGCCCCTATGAGCAATATGTTTACCAACTTTCAAGTTCCTAGGTGGTAAGGTTTTTGAGATAAATAACAAACAAT
>JAGFPH010001976.1:145814-164398 GCA_018207615.1 Philaenus spumarius
TTTCAAGTTCCTAGGTGGTAAGGTTTTTGAGATAAATAACAAACAATATTTATTGTTTTAGGGGTTGTTTCAACCCTTACAGGCCAAATATTTTAAAATCCGTTCTTAGTGTGCCTCTAATGCCTGTGAGCAATATGTGTACCAAATTTCAAGTTCCTTGATGGTATGATTTTTGAGAAACTGTGATCAGTCAAAACTATCCCTAAACCCCAAAAACTACCCCTAAAAATATGAATATCAAAATAAAATTTCTTTAGTGTTTTCCTATGTACACCACAAAGTATATACATACCAATTTCATCTCTCTAGTTTCATGGAAAGTGGGAGAATTAGTGATGATGAGTGAGTGAGGGCTTTGCCTTTTATATTATACTAGCTGACCCGTGCCAAGCATTCGCATTTTAACTTACTTAAATCCCACTTAATTAAAGTACTCACCGTATATTTAATATCGTATAGTGCGTATACTATACGATAATAAATATACAATTAATTAAAAATAGCAATGTAGTGGCGTAACGGCAGCTCTCCAGCTGGGTATTGTTGTCATCAGTGTTGCCAACGCCAGGAAAATATCCCTACAACTTACTTGATCTTACATCACTGTTACTTTCAGATTCTTATTTACTTTTTTGTTGTATTTTTTTGTATAACTGTATTTTGTACATTTTTCTGGTGTAGCGGTTAAGGAAAGCTTTAAAATGATGTCTCATTCATGTAATTTGATGATGTATTAAGGAAGTTATGGCGTATCGACAAAAATATGTCCTTGAGAAATAATATATGTGACTAGCTGACCCGTGCGAAGCATTCGCATTTTAACTTACTAACAGTGTTTTATTAATTTAAATCCATGTTAAAGAGAAATAATTTTGTTATTGTTATTATATATTTTTAAACAACTTATAATCTTGCAGAAGGTAAACAACAACAAATAGGTGTATCCACAATGCTGCTTATAACCATGCTTACAATTAATTAAAAATAGCAATGTAGTGGCGTAACGGCAGCTCTCCAGCTGGGTATTGTTATCATCAGTGTTGCCATCAGTGTAAAAATATCCCTACAACTTACTTGAGCTTACATCACTGTTACTTCCAGATTCTTATTTTTTTAATGTTTTTTCGTATAATTGTATTTTGTATATTTTTCCGGTGTAGCGGTTAAGGAAAGCTTTGAAATGATGCCTCATTCATGTAATTTGATGAAGTATTAAGGAAGTTTTGGCGTACCGACAAAAAAATGGGCTTGAGAAATAACATATGTGATTATTTAGATTAGACGGCTGATTTGATTTGAAAAGAAAAATATTTATTACCATAGCAACCAGTTCAATAAAATAATAGCATACACGGAAATTTTACAAAGTGGCTATGTTTGTCTTCCCCTCTGCCAGTTTTAACTTATAACGTAAAAGTCCAATGTAACAAAATAGCAGGTATATTTTATACCAAGTAACATTGTATAATATTTTATTATAAAATGTTTATACGAACAACCAGAACAGATGTCACTGATTTAATTTTTCCTTAACATAAGAAAATATTAATTAATTTACTAAACCTTTCAGAAACCTTTAAGAACGTACCTGTTATTATAAATGCGTTATGTTTCAAGAAAAAGTCTGGATGTAATTAACAACGGATGGCTGTAAATACAAATTGCTAATCCCACGCAGCAAATCAAAATATCAAATTATAATTAGATTCGTCGTTAGCAGAAGATTAAGAAAACGTTGAAGATCGTTAGGCAGGCACTGAGCCGATCCGTTGCTATGACAACAATAGCGCACGAAAATACGCGAAGACTTTGAAAGCAATACTACATGCAAATAAAAATACGATATCTCTAATATATGAACAAATGCATGTTTCTTTGGCCTCTATCGGTTCAAAAACTATTCGACCGATTTCACTGAAACTTTTACAATTTGCCCTTATTAGCGCAGGGAGTGTTTAGCCGTAAATTTCGATTACTTACGGGATTAAAATGGGGTAACTACCCTGAAACAATAGCCTTTAATTAGTATGAAAATAGAGAGGTGAAATTTCACGCAATTGATTTTTATGAAATACTAGTGGACCCGGCAATGCTTTGCTATTGTTTGATTCAATTTTAAGGCTAGTTATTCCATTTCATCCCTTAACTTAAGTAATCAAATTGCAAAATGATTTTTATGGCACTTAAGAATACATATACACAATTCCAAAATAACCTATAACTGCCCTATAGGTTTTCACCTTTCAGAAAACAAATTAGATTCTAAAAACAATTCGACCATACACTACACAAATTTAGATTTATAGTTTGTAAACTTTTATATAGATAATACAGTAGATCTTTTTTTACCTAATCTAAAAAAAAACTGGTAGTTGTGAAGAATTGTAAAAAATTTGATTCTAATAAGTGTCCCAACTGGTGTTTTGGTTCATTGTATTCCTAAAGTAAAATTATGTTCAGTTTTTGATCCAAATCAGCTGTTTTATATATAATGGGTGTTACATTCAAAAAGGTTACATTGACAAACCTTTCCTCTTAAAATTTGCTAAGTAATGTTGCTACGGTAATGAATGTAAAGGAACATGACGTGTTGCTATGCTTTTTTATACGAACAGCTGTTTTTCTGCCCCTGATAGAATCAAAAGAAACCTTTCTTCCATAAGAATAACATTGAAACTTTGAATTCCAGTGGGACGCAGCTCTCATGTCCTAAGACTTCGGTAAATGGCCTAAAACCTTTTCAGGGTTACCCGGTGTTACTATGCAAAATTTCAAAGCAATCGGATGGACGGTTTGGTAACGCATAAAGGACAAACAGAAAACAGACAGACAGACATACATTGGATTATATATATATATATATATATATATATATATATATATAGATAGATAGAACAAAATTATAGTTCTAACATTTGGATTATTTTCATTGAATTAGTCCACATTTTTAAAACATCCTGTATAATATTTTATTCCAAATTTAAGTCACGCAAATGATTGAAATAACGTTTCAACAGTTTCTTCCATCGTCTTCCTCAATCTTCAACATTAATTGTGATTACACAGTATTCAAAATTCAAATTAACAGAAAACTCTGAACTCACCAATTATTAAATTGTCTTCTAGACGCAACGTAAAGCGAGCTCCGTCATTGGCCTGGAAACGTAGACTTAGCCCGTCCCATCTGGAGAAGAAAAATTGAAGCCAACATAAATCCCCAATTAATTTCCTCTTAGCGGGGCTCTGACTTGATCCTTGTTTAATTTGTCCTTTGTATAGATATAGGGCATATGTACCGAAAATCAAGTTTATTTAAAAGCGTACTTATATAATTGTGTTGACTTTCTTAGATCCACCTTTGTCAAGGGGTTTTTAATTGTTGGTGAAAACCCATTATGGTTAAGTGTTGTACAGGGTGTTTCAAAATTAATATAGTGGTTTTAAGGCTTTGTAGTATTTATAACAAATAATTTAGAATTATAAATAACTAGCTGCCCGATCCGGCTACGCACGGATAGACAAATCAAAGTTAAATGTATATTAAAAAAAATACCAATAAATATATTACACTATGTAATATGGGGATTTTTAGTAACTTTGACCACCCGAACCACTCCTAAAATTTCGAATTTTTTGAAAACCTTTCTTAGCGAGCACCTAGAGAAAGCTACATACCAACTTTCATTCCAATCCGTTCGGAGGTTTTTTCTAGTACCTTTGACCCCTCCAAACAATCCCCTAAAATTTCGAATTTTTTGAAAACCTTTCTTAGCGAGCTCCTAGGGCCCTAGAGGAAGCTACATACCAAATTTCATTCCAATCTGTTTGGTAATTTTGGAGAAATTGTGATTAAGTAATTTTTCCCCCCCAAACCCCTCTAAAATTTCCAATTTTTTAATACCCTTTTTTAGTGAACACTTATGGCCCTAGAGGAAGCTACATACCAAATTTCATTCCAATCCGTTCGGTAGTTTTGAAGAAATCGTTTTTTAATAAATTTGATCCCCCCCACCCCCCCCTAAAATTTCGAATTTTTTCAAACTCTTTCCTAGTGAGCACCTATGGCTCTAGAGGAAGCTACATACCAAATTTCATTTCAATCTGTTCGGTAGTTTTGGAGAAATCGTGATGAGTGAGTGAGTGAGTGGTATATCGCTTATATATATAGATATATCAAATGGAACAGCAATTCAAACAGTTTTTCTTACAAGTGTTCAATGTAAGGATAGCCGATTTAGCCCCAAACCTTGTTCAGCGTGTCTGGAGTAATTGTTGCGACAACAGCTTCAATCCTGTTTCTTAAGACGGGTAGGTCAGCTGGCAGTGCAGGCAAATTCACATGATCATTTAACAACCCCAAAAGGTAAAAATCGCATTGCGTCAGATCGGGCAAACCTTTAGGCCATACGAAACAAGCCCTTTCATCCGGCCAATACAGCGGTCGGCTATTAAACGTTGTTTAAAAAATCGCGTACTGAACTACACCAGTGAGGCGGCGCACCGTCTTGCTGCCAAATAAAGTTCTGTGGTTCAGCTGCTTCCAATTGTGGAAAGAGCAATCAGTTACAGTTGCTTCAGCCAAAATAAATTTGGATCTGCGTCGGACCAGACGGTGGAAGTTATACTTCTTTGGCCATCCACTGGTATAGGCAGGTAGACCTACTATTGATTTAAAATATATTGGGGAAAACTAGTCGTAACTTAGTGTAGCCCTACTATTTTGTAGACAATAGCCTATTCTTTTATAAAAACATTAACCAACACTGAAGGCATATTTTAAAATTAATATAAAATTGTTTCCTTCTTTGTTACATATGCTTATGAATACAATCGTTGCATCTGTTTGGTTGGTCACATCCGAGTCAATTGTTGTATCTGTTATTTTATTTAAACTAATAAAATAAGAAGTAAATTTACCTTTAATGTAACCCACCATCATATGATGGGTTGTCTGAGCCCTCTGGCTGATTTTCTTCTTCTTCCAGGTCTATTTTCCTTTTTCTTCTGGCAACCCTGGCTGCTCAAGTCATGTTTAAAATCATTAAAAGAATTCGCTTACATACGAGGGGCGAGATAGGCAATATGATTGCTTTGTAAAGTGACTAAGAGGTATATTTTTCAGTTTTATTCTGTACAAACCTTAGTAGCCGAGAGGTAACGTTGGGTCTTCCTGATCAGAAGATCCTGGGTTCAATTCTCGCGAGACCAGGTAGCTTTTCATATCTGTGGTTTGAGGGTAGGAGGGCGGAAGTAAAGCAAACGGTGGTTGGCTCGCTTCCAAGCTGACGGGATATGACTAGTTACCTGGTCTAAAGGCTTGAGATGTTTTGCATAATTTAAAAAAAAAAAAAAAAAAAAAAAAAAAAACCAAGCTACGACATAACGGGGGAACACTACTTTCATAATCATTTTTGATTTTTTGATGCAGTTTAGAAATAACATGTGAAAGGTCTACTATATGATGTCATACTATATCAATGCAGACGTCGCAAATTAAAAATGTTTACGCAGTGCACAAATATTTTCAAAAAATAATGTTATTATGTAATGTTTTATATGTCAAATTACTCAAATAAGAAATAGAAAATATATAGTAGAAAATAACACGATAATCTTTGAACAAAATACAATACAAATTGTATAATAAAATCAAATCAACAGACAACTCCGTGCAATTTTTTTCAAGGGCTTATGGGCAAGTTACAATGATGAAAGTTATATCGTTTTTAAGGGAATGAAACGGAGTACAATAATCAGCAACAACAAAAAAAAAAAATCCGTTAGAAAAAAAATTTACCCGTCCTGGCTCCCCTTAATTAAAAATATCCTTTAAAAAAACATGTTTGTTTCTTTAAAAAGACACTGCAAACATACTTTAACATGTTTATTAATTTTAAAACACTTTTTAAACAAACCATAACATGTTTGTTTCTATAACAACATTCTATGAACATATTATAACATGTTTGTTTCTTTAAAAATATACTTTAAACAAACTACACCATGAATATTCTTTGAAACAAACTGAAAACATCATAGCAAGTTTGTCATTTAAACACATTATAAACAAACTGTAAGTTTTTGTCTCTTGGAATCTAATATAAACAAACTGTAACATAATTCATTATTTTAAAAACACACTATAAACATTATAAGAACTTAATTTCTTTAAAAACACTATGAACAAACTATAGTGTTCCCTTTAAAACCCAATACAAACAAACTGTAACATGTTGTATAACAAGTATAATAATAAACATCGTTGTATCGTTGTCTTCTTCTTCCGGACTGCACTTCTACTTTCGTGGATTTTGTAACTTCCCCCAGTCTGGTGTCATTCTCCGTTGTTGCTTATGTTTGGTTTTCCTATCAAGATGTTTCTCATTGAGCGACTTGTAGCCGTATTCTCGCTTTTCATAAAAATAACCTTGAATAGGTGATTCATTATCATTTGTATTTGATCTACTATATACGTTTGGATACCCGTCAGTTCCGGAATAATCATTTGCGTACTGTGCAGCTGTGTTACCATAGCCATTATATACATTAGATACATTGAAAACCTTAAAAGGCTCACCTCCTTGTTCATATTTACCCTTTATTCGAATGCCATCACCAGTTACTTCCATACTTCCTTGTCCATTATTAGTAACTTTAATTCCTCCACGTCCAATACCACTTATTGTAATACCTCCGTGTCCATCGGAAATCATTTGAATACCTCCTGACCCAACATTAGATACGAAAATTTGTTGTGGTCCATTTACACCATTTATTACGATACGATTAGGGCGGTTTTTCCTTTCGTTTTCTTCCTGCATATGACGATAGGTTTGTTCCTTAATTTCCCAACTCCAACATTTCTGTCCATTGGTCAGACCATTGCTTGATCATTTTATGTAATTTATCTTGTTTTATCTTTTTACATTTTTTTCTGGTGTTCTTTTATGCAAGATATGTTCGTGGTCGTGATCTATTCGTTCTATACTGTAATCTCCAACTTTCACTATTCTATTGCTATCTTTACCTGTTGGCTTGTGCATTTCATTCTCCAAACAAAATATCCCACATAGAAGAAAAACAAAAACAAAATATACCGTGTTCGACCACATTTCGATCGCCAACGTGAAAGAATTCCAACAAACTAAACTAAAATTTAATGCCTCTACACTTTTGTCCTCTACAAAGACTATGACTGATTCGATTAACTTTGTATACATTATTCTATTTAAACTTTCTATACACTTTACAGCGTGACTCATTACAGAACAAATTTTTAGACAATAGCTGAATGACAATGCTGTCTTAAAATATGCGTGAATATCAATAGACTATGTAAAATTGCATACCAACAACATTTATAAGGTCTGATTTCATTCTTAAATAAATATATATTTAAAAAAATGTATATTATATTTGATTTGTTCTATCCTTACGTAAAGTCGGAATCAATGATTGGTTCGCTCAAACCGGGTTACATTATACATTAAGTAATTAATTTAATTCAAAACTGATATAACGGTAACTACTGAATATTTTACAACATGTACTTTGTGGCGTATAGAAACGGTAACATTTGAAATAATAAGACAGAATAAACATAAACTACAAATTATTATTATTTGATGCTGAAAATGTGTTCTACGAGAGTGGAAATTTCATTAGGCATTGCTTTTTCAAAATTACGTCAGTTAAGTGCAGTCCATTTTCCCGTACACATTCAGTAAGTTGATACTGAAGAATGTGTTCTCCGGGATGCTGGTGATGTTTTCTTCAATCTGAGTCTTGAGCTGAGCTAATCTTGGACACAACGCTCTTCTGATGGCCCCACAAATAGTAGCCACAGACAGAGAGGTTTGGATGTTAGCATTCCTTGAATTTACGCGATCCCCAAACAAACTTCTCACTTCTGCCATAGACCGTCGGACAGTGTTGAACCTGCTATTAGAGCGAAAAAGGCAGTTTTTTCTACACAAATGTTACATTTTCACTATGATATAGTATAGAGAAAGTATAGTGAACGCAAAAAAAATGAGTGTTGAGATTTTTGTGGAAATATCCGTTTTGGGAAACACATGCTCTTTGACCATTTTTAAAATACTACACCATACATTTTTATTAAAAAAAAAACATACTTTAAAAAACAATTTTGTTTATAGAATTTAAAATTTTGACACAAGGGCAATGTTAATATATGGCCTTGATTTTGCATGTGTTTGTATAAAACAGTATAAACTATAACCAGACGAAATTTCAACCTATTATCTTCAATAGTTTCTGAGAAAAATGTACCTGCGTCAATAAAAACTAAAGTTTCGGAAAACTAGCGTTACAAGTCAAATCTTGCCTTAGGATGGTAAGGCATTGTTAAAACAACCCTGCGCCATAGTCTGGATCCTCTGCCTGATTTTCTTCTTCTTCCAGGTCTATTTTCCTTTTTCTTCTGGCAATCCTGGCTGCTCAAGTCATGTTAAAAATAATTCGGCTATAAACGAGGGGCGAGATAGGAAATATGGTTGCTTTGTAAAGTGACAAGAGGGGTATTTTCAGTTTTATTCTGTACAAGCATTAGTAGCCGAGAGGTTACGTTGGGTCTTCCTGATCACAAGATCCTGGGTTCGATTCTCGCGAGACCAGGTAGCTTTTCATATCTGTGGTTTGAGGGTAGGAGGGCGGAAGTAAAGCAAACGGTGGTTGGCTCGCTTATCTTTGTTTTGAGGGTAGGAGGGCGGAAGTAAAGCAAAAGGTTGTTGGCGCGCTTCCAAGCTGACGGGATATGACTAGTTACCTGGTCTAAAGGCTTGTGATGTTTTGTATAATTTTACTGTAGTATTCTGTGTATATATATATATATATTATTTAAAAAAACTAAGCTATCCTCAATTTTACATCGATTTTGTATACTATATCAGATGTGAAACGGAAGTATACTCTCGATAGCACACTCGACTTAAGCATGGTCTGGAGTCTGCTAAACCAGTGTTAACATCGTAAAACTCTTGAGGAAGGTAATTTGAGGTTTTCAGCTTGAATCGACAACAGGTTGTTTGTTATAATTGTGTTTTACCTGTTTCTTTGCGATGGAAAATAATAATAATTTCGAATTTATGAAAAGAGTTGGGAAGAAATCGGGGAAATGATGGATCAAGGAAAATAAACAATTTCCGAGAATCCGACGAAGTTTGACATACATTTTCGTGTTCAGAAAAGTACAGAGAACATTTTTGTGCATTTGATTTTGTTTGCACAAATATGTTTGCAAAAAGGAACCAAAAAGAGGCCTTAATCTTGTTATAAATATACAAAAATGAAATATATACATTATATTTTATTAAGTAGGGAAAAATCTCTTTTAAAAACTAAAGAATATGGTAAGGAGGCGTATTATAAATTTTAGCCATTTAGCCTAGATCACGAAAACACAAAATATGTTTCTAAAACATGCAGAAAATGAGGCCTAATTGTATCTAAAATATATTTCACAAATTATAAAATGCGTAGGGTGTTTTGGCGCAAATTTACTATTCGACCCTCAGCTGACCTACGGCAACTGAAATGCAAGAATAATAAAAAATAGCCTAAAGTTAAGGATAACCTTACTTTAGCAAATAACACATTAACACATTCGCACAAGGGGTCCTTCACTCAAAATTCAAATAGCAATTTGACATGATATTCCTAACACATTAAGCATTTAGCACAGGTTGCAGGAATATACCTAATGTATTATAAAATGTTTATAACAACAACCAGAACAGATGTCACTGATTTAATTTTTCCTTAACCTAAAAAAATATTAATTAATTTACCAAACCTTTCAGAAACCTTTAAGAGTGTACCTGTTATTATAAATGCGTTATGTTTCAAGAAAAAGTCTGGATGTAATTAACAACGGAGTGCTGTAAATACAAATTGCTAATCCCACGCAGCAATTCGAAATATCAAATTATAATTAGATTCGTCGTTAGCAGAAGATTAAGAAAACGTTGAAGATCGTTAGGCAGGCACTGATCCGATCCGTTGCTATGACAACAATAGCGCACGAAAATACGCGAAGACTTTGAAAGCAATACTACATGCAAATAAAAACACAATATCACTAATATATGAACAAATGAATGTTTCTTTGTCCTCTGTAGGCTCAAAAACTACTCGACCGATTTCACTGAAACTTTTACAGTTCGCCCTTATCAGCGCAGGGAGTGTTTAGCCGTAAATTTCGATTACTTACAGGATTAAAATGGGCTAACTACCCTGAAACAATATCCTTTAATTAGTATGAAAATAGAGAGGTGAAATTTCACACAATTGATTTTTATGAAATATAAAACAAAATTATAGTTATAATTCTCGCATTTGGATTATTTTCGTTTATGGGATGTAACACCAACACCTAAAACAATACATATTCATTATTTTACTCCCATTGAAGCAAGGGAGCGAAAAATTTGTGCAGCCATTCCATAAAAGTTACATAGAAAAAAATAAATCCCTTAAATTTTGGTCGCTAACATCTGAGGGGTTAAAATAAGCGCAACCCATATACAATCATTTTAAATTCCACTAACTTCCTAAAAACATGAAAGCTGAAATTCTGTACACATCTATACTAATTTTACAAATACGTCAAATTTGTTTGTTTGTATGTATGAGGGATTCTCTAGTACTACTGAACCGATTGAATCATTGTTTTTAAATATGAAAAGCTACACTGTCCCTGAGTAACATAGGCTAAAATTCGTTTTGATAAAAACCCTTTTTTTATTTCAATATTTGTAAATTCATTCGGAAAAAATTCTTAGGTTAGGCCTAAGCAATTTGTATTTCTAAGTTTTAGGTTAGGTTTTTATAAAAGTTTAGACCAGAAACTTGCTGGTTCTTTTAACCTTTATTATAACTGCTGTTATAAAAAATACGAAATAATTTGATTTGGACCTTTAACATTATTTACCATCTTAGTTTTGGGGTTATTATTAATCCTACACTTTTATTGTAAAGAATACATAACATGATTACGTCTCAACCAGCGAGCACATAATAGAATAGAGAAGACAAGTGAATATATCCCATGCGTTTAAAGTGAGGCCAAATCCGCCATATTGGGCCGACATACAGCCTGTAATCTACGACCAGCGAGCTCTGAGGTAAAACTCCGTGATAAATACACTGTCATTATCAGCAGTAATAGTTAAAGAATATTGTTGGAAATTTGTATGCTTATAGTATAGAGTCTGAGGATAATGATAGTAATATTTAAAAATAATAATAATTTTATTAATTCGTGTATAAGTTTGTTATTACATACTTGTAGTTCTGTTTTTGAATAACAGACATAAAAGTTGTTCTGTGGGAATTTTTTTAATTTTTTGGTCAGAGACATTTTGTTACCGGGAAAGTTGTAGGTAAATAACAAAATTTCATAATTTATTTTACTTTTTTTTTTATCATGTTTGGTTTTCTCAGAAATCCAGGTAC
The DNA here is from genome assembly GCA_018207615.1 of Philaenus spumarius. Taxonomy (NCBI): domain Eukaryota; kingdom Metazoa; phylum Arthropoda; class Insecta; order Hemiptera; family Aphrophoridae; genus Philaenus; species Philaenus spumarius. The sequence continues at coordinate 157,290 of JAGFPH010001976.1, forward strand.
GGTATAAGAATATTGGCAAAATCGCATTTAACGTTCACTATCGCCGCAGACCACTGCCTGGCTACGTGTTGTTACTATGTTTATAATAGATTACACTAATATATTGTTAAATATTTACAAACCAATGAAAATAATAGTTAATTAAATTACATTGAAGAAAAAACTAGTTTTAGTCATTTATTTATATGTCTACAACATCCTCGAAGTTTCACTATATATTAAGGGTATAAAATAACTTGGTCCAAATACTTTTAAGACATTATTTAATATTTATTGACCCAACAAAATTACAGCTGTATTTAGTTGTTGTCTCACCTTGGATTAATGCGGACTTTCATTACTAATCTTACAGTAGTGAAGGAGTCTTACAGAAAAATACTTTTGAGTTATTATTTTGATCACTAAACAAAAATGATTATCGTTCAACTCATTGTCAGAAAAATGTACAGTGTTGGGAAATAAGTCCATACCTACCTACACATTGCCCAAGTACATTAAGGGTCTGCTCCAGTAAAATGGATTTGTATCCCATAAGAGCAATGTTAAATTTCAAACTATTTATTTCGTTTAATTTTTATCATACATTTTTTTGCAAGGTCTCATTTTAAGCACAGTCACAATACGCATCCGTCTTGCAATTTACATTTTTTAAATTTCTTTCATTTTAATTTGTCAAGTAACTGACATTTAGTAAGTACAAAGTTTGAATTTTTTTCCTAACACAATAAAAAAATTATAATGAAAAATAATTTGCAAGCCGGATCCGAAATTTTATAAAGAATATTCAGTTTTTTTTCAACACTCAATTACAAAAGATAGACTTATAAAATGGTTTGAAATGAGGCAATGTCAAAGCGTTCAGCTGCAATAAATTGCACTGTTTAGATAGGGATGCAGTGATATCGGAAGTGCGTTTCCTGTTGATTTCTCTTTTACTGGAGCAGACCCTTAAGGGTCGGCAGGTTACGCGGACATTGCTCATCCGAAATAGATTTAAAACCCGCAATTATTCAAATAGCGTTTTTAAAAAAATACCAAACTCTTGGGGACAAAATTCTTCATCCGAATGGCTTGGTAATTTTTCGCTATAATTAATAGTTACAACGTAAAAAATATTTAAAATCACCCTATAGCGGCTTTAGGTTACACGGACATTGCTCATTCTAAATAGATTTAAAACCCGCAATTATTCAAATAGCGTTTAAAAAAATATACCAAAATCTTGGGGACAAAATTCTTTATCCGAATGGCTTGGTAATTTTTCGCTATAATTAATAGTTACATCGTAAAAAATATTTGAAATCACCCTATAGCGGCGGTAGGTTACACGGACATTGTTCAGCCCAAATCCATTTAAAACCCGCAATTATTCAAATAGCGTTTTTAAAAAAATACCAAACTCTTGGGGACAAAATTCTTCATCTTAATGGCTTGGTAATTTTTCGCTATAATTAATAGTTACAACGTAAAAAATATTTAAAATCACCCTATAGCGGCGGTAGGTTACACGGACATTGCTCATCCTAAATAGATTTAAAACCCACAATTATTCAAATTGCGTTTTAAAAAAAATACCAAACTCTTGGGGGACAAAATTCTTCATCCGAATGGCTTGGTAATTTTTCGCTATAATTAATAGTTACAACGTAAAAAATATTTAAAATCACCCTATAGCGGCGGTAGGTTACGCGGACATTGCTCATCCTAAATAGATTTAAAACCCGCAATTGTTCAAATAGCGTTTTAAAAAAAAATACCAAAATCTTGGGGACAAAATTCTTTATCCGAATGGCTTGGTAATTTTTCGCTATAATTAATAGTTACAACGTAAAACATATTTAAAATCACCCTATAGCGGCGGTAGGTTACACGGACATTGTTCAGCCCAAATCCATTTAAAACCCGCAATTGTTCAAATAGCGTTTTAAAAAAAGTACCAAAATCGTGGTGACGAAATTCTTCAGGCGAATGGCTTGGTAGTTTTCCGCTATAATTGATAGTGACAACATAAAAAAATATAAAAAATCAATGTTTTAAATTGTTAATAAATATTAAACAAAATATTTTTCTTAATTTTTAAATAGCTATTTGGATGCATATTGACCATAGCTTTAAAGTGACATATCGTTTATAATTTTCCGATCAAAAATAAAGGAAAAATTTGGATTTTAATTTAACATTGGTCTTATGGATTGTCAGCCAACATGGCCGACAGCTAGGGCCGACCCTTAAGTAACTTAGTAAAGGACTACTGTAACTGAAATAACGCTTGTAAAGCGGTCCATACACTCGGTTCACCCCTGAACTAGCCAGATTTGCTCGTGTATGGACAGTTTTAGGCCGAGTCGAGCCGAGCCTAGCTGGGCTTACCACCGTCTTCCGTCCGGCTCAGTTCGGCTCGGTCGTGTGTGGCGCCTCTCGAGTCGGTCTTGCCCCTCCCCAAGTCAGTTGCTATCCTACAGCAGTCAGGAGCAGTAGTTCTATTTGTTTGCGTTGTAGTGGCGTGTACAGTGAAGTTATTTATGCTACAATGGCGGCGTCTAAAATATTTACGAGTCCTGACTTCTTGATGCGATTTATAGAAGAATATCGAGAGTTACCATGTTTATGGTAAGTTCGAAGTGCCGACTACATGAACAAAGTGAAGCGAGACGAAGCTTGGGAAATCCTACAGCAAGTCACTAAAGAAAAAATCCCAGAAGCAGACTTAAATTTTGCCAAGAAGAAGATAGACAGTATCAGGGCCTCTTTTCGAAAGAAGCTGAGGAAAGTGAGGGAATTCGGCCGCAGTGGTGCTTCGGCAGATGAGACATACAAACCAGCCCTTTGGCTGCTGCAACCTGCTTTGACAAACTCATATTTCCAACTGAAGTAGACGAGCCAAATTCGGAAACATTAAAAACACGTGTGTGGTGATTTTCCTCCGAGCTTGGCTCGTGAGCTTAACTTGCCGAGCAGGGCTCGTCGTGTATGGGCCGCTTTAGACGCTCGGATTAGGGCGGCGCCGCCATCTTGGATCGACACATCCGGCCGGCAGGCCGGCCTTACTTTGTGCTCCTAGTATCTTCTCTATTCCATTAAGTGCTCGCTGGTCTCAACATGGTTGGCGTGCGGAGCACGCAGGGGATTCCCCTACTCTTTTAAAAATAAGATTTTTTAGTTATTCTTATTTCAAATATACAGGGTGTCCTCGAACTCTCTGGACCCCTTTTGTGGATATGTTCCTGGGATCTAGACAAACATATTTCACAATATAAACAGGGGTCTACGGTGCTTATTTTTTGTCTGTCTGTATGTGTTTTTTACAAAATACCTAATATTTTTGGAAGTACAAGAGATATTGAGCTCAAACTTTGTATATCTATTTGTTCCCTAACCTTTTACTACTGTACCAAAAATTAGAAAATTATTTTAAATATTTTCAAAATGGCGGCCTTTTAAAATTTTTAATGTCAAATATCTCAAAAACCGGATATTTTACAAAAAAAAAAAATACAAAAGACAAAAAGTTTACTTTTTTAATGACAAACACAAAGGTTTTTTATTTTTTCTGTGGCTAAAAGGGTAACAGAGATTTTGACAAAAAAAGAAAAAAAATATTTCTTGGTAGTTGTCAACAATAACCAATAAACTAAAATAATAAGGTTTTTGCTACAGCAGTTAACAATCAGCTGTTTTCTGTCTATTTCATATTAACAATGCATCAGCCGTTTCTTAGTAATGCATTGTTGAAAGAAGAGAAGTACAAATTGGCTGTTGTACGTCATTAAATTGTGTTATTTGTTTTGTTCTCTTACTTAGTATATAATATCAGTGCAAAACATGGATAACTTTACATTTGAGGAATATTGTGATATTCATTACTTTTATGGAATGGCAAGAGGCAATTCGAAAGAAGCTCGGAGTTGTATCGTGAAAATTTCCCGAACAGACAGCTTCCAAATTTCAAAACTTTTATTGTTGTCCACAATAGGTTAAGGAAAACTGGCTCAGTTAAATGTAACATGGTTGATACGGGTCGTGACAGGCAAGTTCGTAATGTCCAGTATGAAGAAAATGTGTTACAGTTGTTTGATGATAACCCATCAACGAGCACTAGATCAGTAGCACGGAAATTAAGCTGTGGTAAGAGTACAGTGTGGAAAGTTTTAAATGGTGAAGGACTTCATCTATACAAACTAAAAAAAGTGCAGGCTTTAAATCCTCAAGATTATCCTCGGCGCGTGGAGTGTTGTCACTGGTTTTTGAATAAAGATGTTAAGGACCCACGTTTTCTGGAGAAGGTTTTATTTACAGATAAAGCTAGTTTCACCAGAGAGGGGATCTTCAATTCTCGGACATCACATGTTTGGGCTGCAGACAATCCTAATGCTACTACTATTAGAGGATATCAAGAGAAGTTTGCTGTGAATGTTTGGGCAGGTATTATTGGAGATTTCCTAATATGACCCTACATTCTTCCTAACCGACTTAACTCCCCTGTATATCTTGTCTTTCTCAAAGACATCTCCCTGAGTTGCTAGAAAGTGTGGCACTGCATATTAGACATCGAATGTGGTTTCAGCATTACGGAGCTCCAGCTCACTTTGGTAATGTTGTCTATGATTATTTAAATGTTACATTTGGCCAGCATTGGGTGGGACGTGGATGACCAGTACATTGGCCTGCTCAATCTCCTGACCTCACACCACTTGATTATTTTCTTTGGGGCCATATGAAATCACTAGTATATAGTACACCAGTGGAAAGTGAAATGGATTTGGTTGGTCGAATTACCAAAGCTGCAGCACGAATCCATGAAGAAGCAAATATTTTTTGAGAATGTTTGTCGATCTTTAATTCAACGTTGTAGGTTGTAAAATCGTGTTGGAGGCCGACATTTTGAACAACTTTTATAAATTTATTTTGTCTTTTACAGCTTTATACTTTTATTTAGTTTTGTACTGGTTAAAAAATCATTTGATATTCAAAGATTTAAATAATTCACTATTAATAAACAGCTAATACTTTTATTTGTAAACATGGTCGCATTGTTGTTATTTCTCATTTGATTTTCTTAATTAAGCTACCGTTACATTTGTATTTAAAAGGTGGATATTTTATAATTCATTTATTTATTTTTAAAGACATGATTTTTCTGAGATATTTTAATTTAATTTTTTGTTTTTTATTTGCCTATTTTACACAAATATCTTCAGAAATAAAATATCTACAAAATATTTTTAGTACGTTTGTGGGTTTATACCCATTTCACAAAGTTAATGTACTAAAACCCTATAGAAAACATGTTTTTTTGAGTCTGAATTTTGAGTTTTCGGTCAATCATCGCAACAATTACTGCAGTTACAGAACTGGGACCTATTTTATTAAATTATCTGCTCATTTCTCGTAAATTAAATTACATTTTACACCTTAATTAACGCCCTACATATTTCAATAATGATTCGTTTCTGTGAGTAATCTGAAACACGGGTGAAATCTTTCGCCAGCTATAACTCTCTAACGAAGCATCTATGAATATATGAACTTTTTCATTATTTTTTTCTAGTGGAATCAGCTCAGAAAGTGCTCGGAACATTATGCAAATAACTTATTATTTTAGCTCATAATAACTTTAAAATACTATTTTGTTTCTAGAGTAATTCTGGGTATTGTTGACAACTACCAAGAAATATTTTTTTCTTTTTTTTGTCAAAATCTCTGTTACCCTTTAAGCTACAGAAAAAATAAAAAAACCATTGTGTTTGTCTTAAAAAAAATTCAACGTTTTTGTGTCTTGTAATTTTTTTTGTAAAGTTAGTGGTTTTTGAGATATTTGACATTAAAAATTAAAAAAAAAGGCTAGGAAACAAATATATATACAAAGTTTGAGCTCAATATCTCTTCTACTTCCAAAAATATTAGGTATTTTGTAAAAAACACATACAGACAGACAAACGAAAAAATAAGCACCGTAGACCAATGTTTATATTGTAAAATATGTTTGTCTGGATCCCAGGAACATACCCACAAAAGGGGTCCAGAGAGTTCGAGGACACTCTGTATAAATGGTCGCCATTTTAAAACACATTACTGGAACAAGCTGAATATTCTTTTCAATCTAGGTATCCACATCGACCAATAGCGTGCATAATTTCCACTTAATTGCTTAAGTCGTTCTATAAATAAAACATATTTACTAAACAAAAATGGCGTCCAGACTGAAAACGGATTGTATTAGCACTATGATTATTATAAATATTTTACCTTAAATGATGTAATAAACACCTGGATGAATTATTCCACATTTTTAAAACACCCTGCATAACATTTTATTCCTAAATTTAATTTTAATCAAATCTTAAGTCACTTAAATGGTTGAAATACCGTTTAAACTGTTTCTTCCATAGTCTTCCTCAATCTTCAACATTAATTGTGATTACATAGTATTCAAAATTCAAACTAACTCAAAACTCCCCAATTATTAAATTGTCTACGTAAAGCGAGCTCCGTCATTGGCCTGGAAACGTAGACTTAGCCCGTTCCCATCTGGAGAAGAAAAATTGAAGCCAACATAAATCCCCAATTAATTTCCTCTTAGCAGGGCTCCGACTTGATCCTTCTTTAATTTGTCCTTTGTATAGAGGGTGGGGCGTAAGTACCGTAAATCAACTTTGTTTAAAAGCGTACTTATATTGTGTTTTACATATTAGATCCACTTTAGTGGAAACATTTTCAATTTTTGGTAAACACCATTATTATGTTAATTAATAACACCAAATTAAAATCGTGGTTTTAAGGCTTTGCAGTATTTATTTCATCTAACGTACAATTATAAATAATTCGACCACGCAGCTGAACCGCTGACGTGAGTTGAGCAAATTTCCAAAATTAAGTTTATAGAGCGATATTTTAGGGTTTCGACCAACAATTTGGGAAATAGGTCTATTCACGACGGTGCTGAATAGCTGCAAAATGGTTCGCACGCCATTCCGCATATTGGGAGTATCTTCAATAACACAAAGCATTGCGTGCTTCGCACGCCATTCCACATATTGGAATTGTCTTCAATACACAAAGCATTGCGTGCTTCGCACGCCATTCCACATATTGGGATTGTCTTCAATACA
>JAGFPH010001976.1:183760-201218 GCA_018207615.1 Philaenus spumarius
TAGGTAATCCTAAAGATAAAATTCCAATGTTGGAAAAGTCTGGAATTTATGAAATAAAATGTGACACTTGTGAAAGGGTTTATCTAGGCCAAACAAAGAGAAAAAATATGACGAGATTTAAAGAACACATATCACATATTAAGTACAATAGGCCTGAAAAATCTAGCGTTGCGGAGCACATTCTTGAAACAAACCATAACTTGGAAATATCCAATGTTAGGTTAAAAAAAGAAGTGACTTCAAACAAGTTATTGAACAGCTTGTAAAGCATTTCCATTTTTCAGGCTGACAATGATATGTTATTAAATGCAGATAAAGGGCCTATTCCTAACTCGTCATTGTTTTCTTTACTTAGGACTGGATAGGAACCTTTAGCAATAGATAGTACTGTATTTATTATTGGTAATATTTCTTAACCTTAATTTAATTTTTTAACTTTCAGTTATTTGTATTTTTTTAAAAGACCTATATTATTTATATTTTGTTGATCTGTATTTGTTAACATTGGGTTTTGAGTTTATGTTATTTTATTTTATTAAGTATTTAATTTCTTTTGTTTTTTATTTATTTCATTAGGCCTATTAGTTTTTTTATTTTATTTTATTATTATTATTTTAATTTCTGTTTGACTGTTTATAGTTTTAGTAGACCAGTTTGTTATTTTTTGTATTTAATAATTTTATAATTTATTGTTAAATTGGTTTTTATTGTTAATAATAGATACATGTTAGTAGATTTAATGTGGCTCCTCCCATTCCCCCACCCCCACCAGGTCTGTCTTGGATTAACCGGTATGGGGAGGAGTGGGGGAGGGCGTGTACAGTATATATATATAGGTTGTAATATTTTATGTATACTTTAGTAGTGTTAAAACCCTCTGAGAATGATGACCATGTCATCGAAATGTACATAAGGGTAAGGTATTAAACTTAACTTACAATTTAGTTGTTTAGTTATAGTTTTTGCTCCTTGTTTTGTGGTTCGGGTTTTTATTTAAATCAGTGTGATTTTATCGCCACAGTGCTCTTTTATTTGTTTAATTAACTTATACCAGAAGCTTAAAATACATTGTTGTAAGTATTACATATCGACAATCTATCTATGTGAACAGGATATTTCAAAAGTAAGTTGAAATAAGTGTTGCCTGTATTTATCTATTGTTTCACTTAGTACAGAACAAATTATAACTGTTAAATCCCCTTGAAAAATCACAGCCGGATTAATTAGAAACACATCAGAACTACATCATTTATACAAAAAACAAAGCACTTTATCTAGGCCTACCTAACTATTTAGACGGGGATTTTTAACTCGGTAAATGTGTACAATTATAAGGACTATAAAACTGTAGGAATATTTGTTAAGATTTTGTGTTTATATATATTATTATATATATTTAAAGAAATATAAAAATATAATCTTTTAATTGCCTTTTATTTCATATTGATAGATCAAAAATGATTTAGAAGTTATTAATATTATAGGCTATACTATTGAATGAAGTTGTAAACATAACTCCAAAGTATAATCTACGCTAGGATTTGTTTGCGTATTACAGATGATGGGTGAAATCAGCTGTTATATTATTAAGTTATATTATTTCTTCTTTAAATGTTACTACACGTACGTTCGTACGTACACTCGTTTTTATAGGAGTTAATGTTATGTAATTAATAAAATTTACCTTCTTATTTTAGTGAGCCAGATTTCGGTGAAACCATGTCGTCATCTTCATAAATTACTTTGGAATTGAACGGGATTGATTTTTTTCGTTCTTTCAACTAACTGGCTGACATCGCCTGGAATAGTCTTTCCATATATGTTGATTATGATAGCTAAGTTTTGAATATTTTTAGTTCTTAAAAGTTGGTGGTTTTGTAGTACACTTGATCGCTTTAAACATTATTTTTATAGTGTGAAGAATTATTTAAAATGCATCGTAAATGTCACATCTAGCAAAACCATGCTTGCAAACACTTGAAATAGACTATATTTTTGAATTTTTATTGAAAATTGTATTTAATGTATATATTAAGGTTATAAATACCTTAATTCATTCCGTCGGACAGTCCAATGTATTTATCCGAGTGGATAACTGGTTTCGACGGTTATACCGCCATCGTCAGATCCTAGACACCGTTGTTGTGAAGACGTTGTACAGCAATTCCGAGGCATCGCATTATTATCAGCCTCATAATGATGTTTAAAAGAATAATTTAATTAAAACTTATTAAAACAATAAAACAATTGCACGGTACACATATATACTTAAAACACATAAACCGTTATAAATTAAGCTGAATTCGAAAAAAGTTACTAAAAATTTATATTTTTTCCAATATTTTTGTATTTTTCATTTATTTCAATGTACACGATCCGATCCTGTATGGCCCAGGTATTTTGTGACACTCTGTATGTAACCCTATCTATTTTTTTGAACATCCTAGAACGTAACGTCATAAATAAAAAAAAAAATTGATCTACTAGCTCAGCTTTGAGGTTATGTGTAGGCCTACACTTCTATTACAAATAAATTATTATCTATATCTATATATATAAAAGCGAATACCACTCACTCACTCCCTCATCACGATTTCTCAAAAACTACAGAACGGATTGGAATGAAATTTGGTATGTAGCTTCCTCTAGGACCATAGGTGCTGACTAAGAAAGGGTTTCAAAAAATTTGAAATTTTAGAGGGGTTTGGGGGATTAAAGTTATTAAATCACGATTTCTTCAAAACTACCGAACGGATTGGAATGAAATTTGGTATGTAGCTTCCTTTAGGGCCATAGGTGCTCTCTAAAAAAGGTTTTCAAAAATTTCAATTTTAGAGGGTGTTTTGGGGGGGTCAAAATGACTAAATCACCATTTTTCCAAAACCACCGAACGGATTGGAACGAAATTTAGTTTGTAGCTTCCTCTAGGGCCCTAGGTGCTTGCTAAGAAATGGTTTTAAAAAAAATCTAAATTTTAGGGGAGGTTTGGGAGGGGGTCAAAGTAACAAAAAATCCCCATACATAGTGTAATATATTTATTGATATAATATATTTTTTGTCAATATACATTTAACTTTGATTTGTCTATCCGTGCAAAGCCGGATCTGGCCAGCTAGTATTGAGTATTATAGTTTGTACAAATTAGTTCACGGAGGTCACCTCTAGAACTAATAGAAACATAAAAAGATGTTTACATTTTTTAAGAAAAAACAAACAAAAAACAACTGACCACGACTACACCAATTTACCGCAGACAAAATCAGTTCACATTGCCAATATTTCAACTTATAAGCTTCAACCGATAATGTTGTACTTTAAGAAGAGTTCGAAACTTGCAATTGTATCTAGACGGCTTAGAGCAGTCAGTTAAACCTTTTGAGATTAGTTTTGTTTTGCTTCGGAAAGTTTAAACAAGAGGAAACTAGTTTGTTGGGGCAAAATAAAACTGTAAACCTCAGATACACTGTCTATTTAAACTACTCTGAACTAAAACTGATGTCTTACAGTGGTGCTAGTAAGACCCAGTAAAAAATCATGGGCAGATTAATTTGTTAGATATCAGAAAAACTATACTCGTGCAATACAAGTTGGACTCAGAAAGCAGACATGACAGACAAAGTGTAGATTAAAACATTTTACTTAAGGACCTGAAATAAATAAAAAAAAAGCATAAGATATTACATTTTAACTGTAGGCCTACTCAAATTAAAGATTTGCAACGAAATATATTAAACTAGGGGAAAACTCTGCGTGCTCCGCACGCCAACCCCGTTGGAACCTTCTACACACATAATCATGTTACGTTTTCTTTATAATAAAGGTGTAGGATTAGTAATAACCCCAGAAGGTAAATAATGTTAAATGTTCAAATCAAATTATTTCGTATATTTTATAACAGCAGTTATAATAAAGGTTAAAAGAACCAGCCAGGCTCAGGTCTACACTTTAATAAAAACCTAACCTAAAAGTTAGAAATACAAATAATTGTTTCAGAGTTTGAAACCAGCTGTAAATGGAAATATTGGAGCAAACAGCTGATTTATCTGTTATTTTATTCAATTGGTTGCTATGGTAATAAATTTAAATAAATGTGTTGGTTCATCAGTTTAGGCCTAAAATAAGATTTTTTCCGACAAAACTTACAAATATTGAAATAAAAAATGATTTTGTCAAAATTAATTATAGCCTAAGTTACTCAGTGATACTGTAGCTTTTTATTAGTAAAACTATTTTTTAATTTGGTTAAGTAGTTCCAGAGATTACCCCTACATACAAACAAACAAATATATTTTACCTCTTTATAATATTAGAATAGACAGTCATTTAGGCAAACCTAGTACTGTTCGTTTTAAAATTCACTCAAGTTTTCATCATTAGTTGGTCTACATTTGTAAATTAACAGAAGCTAACATTTTTATCATTCTATTAAAATAGCAACAATTCGAATCAATGGTTGCCCAAACCTCCACCCCCCTCAAAGTGTTGAGCCGTCTGCATGTATGCCTTCTAACCACAGCCGCATTGGAGACAGAATCTCACCCAACAATCCCTCAGTGTATCAATCATTATTGCGCAAAATCTCCTGAATCAAAGCAGTGCGTCAAACTTAAACCAGAGAAATTTGTGGTTATCATTTAGGCAAAACTATTAATTATTGTCCATTTTTAAAATTGACTCAAGTTTTCTTCGTTAGTAGGTCTATATTTGTCGTACTATCAGAAGCTCGAACTCTTACTATTCTATTAACCCTAGAAAAATATTGCACGTAAACCTTACGTACAGGCGTGAACAACCACAGGCTTCCTCTTTCCCCAAACTCACTTACAACGTCCACCAGCCTGCAGTGCTACCATCATTTAGTCGCTGCCAGTCAGCTGTGATGTTGTGTTGTTTGAGAATAGTTATTGGGTACTTTACTGAAATCCCCACGTCGGATTGACGTAGTATGTAATGCCCTTGGCGGACATTTATAAACAAAGTACAATTAAACAAATATGACATCAAAAAGTAAGGTTTTACTTCTGTATATTTTTATTCTATTGCCGTGATTCGTTATTGTAAAGTGTTTTGTCTTTTTTTTTATTGTGTAGTACTTTTTATAATTATATCCATTGCTTTACGTTTTAGTAAGAAGTAAAAATTTAATGACATAACTATAGTTTTATTGCATCTTGGAATACAATTTAAAAAAGTAAAATATATTTAAAACAATCATTTAAAGAAGAAAAGAGTAAGTAATTATAAATACTTTCAAATATCGGGACCAAATTCACTTAATTTTATGTGTACGCCAAATTTACGTACAAATACCCATATGTAATGCTGAAACAAAATACCTTTCTAGGGTTAAAATAGCAATACTTAAGACCAATAGCCCAAGACAGACGTGAGCAAGCGCTATCCACACATGTCAAGAAGCTGACATGACAGAAAAAAACTAAAAATTACGACCTAAAAGTGGTAAACATAACCTCAAATGGTTCACATAGTTTTCGAAGTACCACAGCTGATGGAGGAAATCAGCTGTTATATTTTAACGATTAAATAAAACAATACAACCTTGCGCTTGCGCTTTACGATTTTGTTACGGATATAAATAAACTGTTTCAATGAATATTAGAATTACTATTTAGGTAGTGAACATAACACATTTATAAATGCTCACTTTTTCAAATATATTTTTCTTGGACTTAGTTTGACAATAAGTTCAGTTTATACTAACTAGGGATCCTTTGCGTGCTTCGCAGGCCTACCGTCCTGATAGCTCATCTCGTAAAATTGTGGTCAGAACAATTTAGAATAATTCAACCACGCAGCTGAACCGCTGACGTGAGTTGAGCAAATTTCCAAAATTAAGTTTATAGGCCTATGTTTTAGGGTTTCAACCAACAATTTGGGGAATTGGTCTACTCACGAAGGCGTTGAACAGCTGTCTGTGTGTACGCAATATATTAGTAGAATTTGTTTCCTCCTAGTGGCCTCGCGAGTTTGCACCACTTGGCTTCGAACCGGGTACTTTTATGGTATTTTACGTTTTGGTCGATTTTGGGGGAACCAAGCGAGCTATAAGGTCGCGTAAAAAAACAAAATGTGCAGAATAACATCCTACATTTATATTTGTAGAAAAAACTGTAAAAAATTTCATTCTCGTAGTAAAACTCTCAAAAAATAGTTACTTCTGGTCAAAAAACGTACTTCCGGTTGTTGGATTTTTGTGGCTAACGAACTCGTCCGAGCTACGTTGACAACCAACAAGTGTAAAAAATGTGGACCAAATCGGACTTAAAATGCGGCCGCTAGAGTGTGAACACATATATACATATATATATATTATATATATATATATAATATATATATATATATATATATATATATATATATATGAATTGTAATGAGACTCTAAAACGTGTTTTGGGGACCATGATCGGTGCTCATTTGCTACTCCCGACTTTAGGTCTCACTATAAGGGCCACTGCAATAGCTCATTTTTTCTATGGAAATTCGCTAATAAAGGTATATTTTTTGACAAGGATGGTAATTAGCTATTACAGAATGATAGTATTTATTTAACATTAAAATGTAAAAAAAAGGATTCACTCTTGTCTGGTGTGAAGATTATATATTTTAATTTAATTTAAGAAGGCACACGCAGGTAGATTTAGCTACAGTTCTGGGAAATAATTAGGTTTATCATTAAATCTGTATACACAAAAGAAGAAGTCCTGATAGACTGATTCAGAATGAATTCACACCCAAAATTATGATAGCTCGAGTCTTATAATATTCAGGGTACCTTCATACCACTCAGAAGCTAACTAAGACGTTTTGCAAAATATTGATTTAATGGATTGAAAATGGTAAAGCTATGTGGGTTCAATCCCACCCCTATAACAAATAAAACATCAACCAAGTTCAAAATCTTAACAACAAAATTCTAAGTGTGGCCTTTTTCTGAACCCACACACGTTTGTTGAATGCATTTACATTTATTACCATAGCAACCAAGTTAGAAAATTTCGAATCATTTAATTAATTTTCACAACTATCATTCTTTTTAGGTTAGGTTAGTAAATTAAAAGCGACAAAATAAACGAAAAAGGCTTAATGTATTATAATTCTAACATCTGTTGTCACATATTACAAATAAAACACCTGATTGGAGTGATTAGCTTAACACTTTGGGTCCTAGGCCAAAAATATGATTGGTCGGAAAAAATGTCATATGCAGTTTATTGGAAAATATGCTGAAATATCCCAGACCAAAAATGTGTCACAGAAGAGGTTTGGTAAACAAATAACAACTTGCCTTTTATTGAAGCTATTTTAATGTTTGTGGTATCAAAATGTTACAAATTAATTTGTCTATAAAACCTACTATTTTGCATGTTTAAATTAATTTTTTTAAAAACATTTTTATGTTGTAAATTGTGTGTTTGTTTTGTGAAATTTAAAAAAATGTGATTGTAATATTTTGAAAGAAAAACTAGAAATTTTTTAACGTGGGAATACTTAAAAATTGAATCCTTATACTATGTTCCATATGTGAACAAAATTTCAAGTCATTTGATTAAAAAACAATATCTGGTTTTATGTCGCAAAATGAAAAAGTAAAAATTAACGTAGGTCGGACCTAAATAAACATTGTTAGAAAAATGCGTTCATTTTATTAGTGAGTGTTTTTATTATTACAAATAAAAATGTAATTAATAATATTAAAACCAAAAACTGCATCAGCAAATAACTAAAATGTAATTTGAAAACACACAAACTAAAAAACAAACTTTAACCTCACTAAAAAGGCGTAGTAAACAATATTGGTATGTTCACGAACATCCTACCAATAGCACTAAATTTCATTACTATTATTGTTTAACACTCACAACTAGATCACTAAATATCTCAAATATACACTTAGGTGCACTAAAGAACATTAAAAAATCGAAAAATGAATGTTAAATTCACCAGTAAACAAACGAATGACAACAAGGCTTACACTAATAGATTATATTGTTTTTTACACAAAAATGTTCAAGTTATATTTAAAAAGTTATTTACATAATTATAGGACTGAAATAATCTTGGCGACGATAGATCGGAGCTTGGGATTTTCGCGTAATGCTCAGATGACGATCTATACTCGCCATAGGATTGATTCTACGCATACTTTTTAATCGACGATAGATCGTCGTCCTGGGACCCAAACGGTTAATTAATTTCAGGTTTTGATTATTCTGAACTAACACACTATTCTGGAAAGCATTTAGATTTATTACCATAGCAACCAAATGAAAAATTTAGAATCAGCAATTATTCTTAACAACCAACAGTTTTTTTAGGTTAAGTAATAGCTAACCCAAACAACGAAGAAGGCTTGCTTTAATCATAATTCAAACACTTAACGCTATTAAAATTATGTCAACTTTATTCTTTACTAGGTCTGTCTGACCAGTTTGAATAATGCTTTACCGTATTGTATTTTGGTAATATTTTTTAAATGGAAAATTGCCCATCTCCTTAATAAACATAAAATCTCTCTGTCCTAATAAATCATCCTTTCCGTGAACATATTATAGTATACAGTAATCCGTTTGCATTTGCTTCGCCGCCGGGTTTGGTGAGTGAAGCGAGCAGAGTTCCTTCTAATACTATATATCAAACCAACCAGTAGCGGAAAACTTATGTGACACATAAGATTTTTTAGTGTACAGTAAGCATTTCATGTTAATTTCTTTTGTTTTTTATTGCGTTTGTATGTTAGCTTTTATATTGCCAACCTAACCTAAAAAAGCGTTTGGTTTTTGAAAAATAATTATAATAAATTGTTTTTAAAATGTTTGCAGTGGTAATTGACCGAGCGAAGTCAGGTCTCCGATAGTTCGATAGTTTTAGCTCGATAGTTCGGCATTTCGTCTATGTGTCTGTCCGTCTGTCTCACGATTACGGCCAAACGCCTTGGCCGATTGTGATGATTTTTTGCATGAATGTTCCTTATTTCTAGGCCGAGCGATGTATATATACGGCTTTTTCCATTTTTTATTTTTAACCCCTTAAATAAAATAAAAATGGCTGCCGCACTGTTTCTCTCAGTGTAAGCTTTTTTCCAAAGCCAGTTTGTGGCTTAACCGTAAGTCGAATTTTAAAACTAATAGTATTTTACTAGTAAGTAGCAAATTTGATTTTAAACAAAATTGTATTCTTGATTGTTTTCCGTATCTCTAACGGTAAGCTCACAAAATGGCAGCAAACTTCAAATTTGTAAAAAATCGTCCAAGTTTTTGTATTTTAACCATGTTTTTATACGTTTATTCTAAACCAATTCAAAATTGTTCCATAGCTTTTTTGTAGATACAGGTTCAAAGAATTCATATATGCCAGTAAAAAAATTATTGAAGTAAAATTAACAAAGTTATTAGCTCAAGAAACAAGCATGTTCAACTTTAGGCTTAAAAAGTAGTAAACATTTTTTGTAATTTTTTTCATAAATGTAATAAAGTTTCGTAATTTAGTTCTACACAGAACTGTATACAAATATTTATCAATTTCAAATATCTTACTTTGGAAACATCAGTTTGTATGTTCCTACTACAAGACTGCTAACAAAATTAGGCCTATTTTGAATAGTAATTTAGGAATAGCCTTTGCCCAAAAATGACATATTATTATAAGAAAGTAAACAGAATAAATCAAAGAATTGAGCTGTATACTTGTTAATTATTATTCCATAAAAGTATTTGACTTAGCTTTACTTTTATTACAAAATGAGATGAAACGAATGAAACCTCGCGGCGATAAAGGACATACAAAAAATTACTGTTGGAGAGCGTGGGAAGTGTTGGTACATGGGTTGAGATCACTATCAAGACGCTTTAACATCGTTTGTTTTCATTATTGCTAATATTGGAATATGATATGGAACTGGAAATACATTGTTACGTTTTAGTTATTTAAGTATGTAAATATTTAATTCTATGTTTTCCCTCAATAACGCGATATTGTTAGCTACTTTACGCATTATTAACCTAAATAAAACACAATGCCCCCTAAATTAAAATCTTTAGCAGTTAAAGCTCAAGAAAAAAAAACGAGAACTAGAAACCCCGAAATCGCGGGAATTGCAAAATAATGTTTCACTGGCACCTTCTGCTTACTTCCTTACTGGCGCACTATTTTTAACCTAATCTCAAATCCACATTTGTTATTTCAACGAGCGAGGTCTACTGTTTACAGAACTACTAGTATAAATATAGTCAAGTGTCATGTTGGTCTACTCTAGGCCTTACTAAAATCACCGCCACACCAATAATTACTTATGTTATACGTCGTATTTATGTGTCGACGAACCAATTCTAACGCACGCTGTCTGTTTGATGTTGTTTTTTTTTACGAACATGAGTAATCAATGTAACATTTTATAGTTATTGAATTTGTATATCTGATTCATATTCTTGTTGGTTAATTAGAATGTACAGTAACTATAAAATAATATTGAATGTCACACATCAGTTCGTTCGTCACAATAAGTGCTTGCCTTCTGTTGCAGTGTTGGTGGAAGCCAGCAAGGCGTTTGACAACGTACGGCACGAAGGTCTTCTCTACAAGTTTAGTGAGTCTTCTGTATCGGAGGTTGCTGTACACTTGAAAGGTAAGAACCTTTCAGGTGAATCCTCCAAGACTTTCGATTGTGAATTTTCCACACTGTGGCTGAAGCTTACTGGAGTTCCCCTAGGCAGTGTCCTGGGACCAGTAATGTATCTTGACTTTACTAACGACTTTATAAGTCCAAGGGTGACACTATCGCTGTATGCTGATGATGCGTTGCTATACTGTAGTAGCATCCGGTATACGCGGCAAAGATCATGCTGACCCAGTGACGCATCGAGATTAATGTGGACAGATTCGATTCTATCTGTTTTAGGAAAAGTCGTAGAATGACACGCAGAGTCCCTCGTGCTGTGGAACTTGACGGGGTGGCCACCCCTTGGAAGCCTACTGTCACACTTGCATTAAACTGTACAGTAGACTCAACATTAGGCAACACGTGCAGAACAAGATCACCGAAGAAAGCGAATCCAGGGCTGTCTCTCACCCTGTTGGATGGCCTAGTCCCTTGACTGTAAGTCACAATTTGTCTGCTAATATTGCGATCATTGCTGACGTACTCAACATTTGGGACCAATAGTCATGTCTGTAAGGGTCCTGTTTAGATAAGGATTTCGTCATAAAGAAAATTGTTTAACCTTCCCTTTCAACCAATACCGCAGCCATTTTATGATACTACATTATTTGTATTTGTTATGTTAATTTCTATAACTTATTAAATTAATTATTGTTATTTAATTGAACTTAATTACTAATATTAATTATTTAAAGTAATTTAGTATCTTAAAATGTATGCGTTATTGGTTGGGGAGGGGGATGGGGGTAAACAATTTTCTTTATTTCAAAAATCTTGTCTCAACAGGACCTTTACAGTGATGTATTACATGACTATTGGTCCCATTTTTTCAATTCGAGTTACCCCCCGCCAACCCCTTTTGACCAAAATTAAAAAATGAAGGCACACTATGGAGGCTATTCTTACCTGAGAAAATTGCTGTGAACGGAACTCAAATGTTATAAAATAATGTTAAATTGTGAGGTAGTGAAATTGGCTTTTTCACTATTTTAATATCTCATATCACCTAAATGGTCACCATTTTGGTTAGAGATGTCCTAAAAAAATCTATTTATGTCAAAATTCTTGTCTCAACCTATAGTGATGTAACCTATGACTTATGGTGCCATTTGAAAATTTTGAGTTACCCCCTGCCAACTTCTTTCAACCAAAATTTAACAATATTACGTCCAGCCCCTCACTGCAATGAATATTGCTGCAAAGCGCATTTAGCCATCTAACAAATAAAAAAGGGGGCGCAAGTTATTTTACAGCCTCCCTGACAACATTAGACATTATAAGACGTTTGTTTTGATCAAAGTGGTAAAAATAACCCTAAAGTATAACCCAGGCTAGATTTTGTTAAAGTATTACAGATGATGGGCGAAAAATCAACTGTTATATGTCTGAAGTTCATTGTTGACAGCTGCTTAATCACATAACATTTTTGTTTAAAATTATAGTTACTAGGGGCTCTGCCCCTGGACGCTTCGCTCGCAGTTGGAAAATTCGCTAAAGAATCTCGTTAATCTTCGGCTCGTTTGTACATAGATTTGTAAAATTATGAAACCAGGCTTAAATATATTAACAGTAATTACAAGATTAATTATAACCTCAAATACTTCAAATACTCAAAATGCTTTAGAAACGTGAGAGGCTTTCGTTAAGATTTTAGTCCTAGTTCTACTATCTTCTGTCAACTAAAGTTTTCAAACCAGGCCTAAATGTAGTAAAAATTATATCAGGATTAACATAACCTCAATACTATGTTTCAGAAATGAGCCAGACCTATATTAAAAAATTGACTATTAGAATTTATCCATCTTTGCCAAGTTTACCTTTTTTTGACAAAATAAATTATTAAATCAGGCCCAATTTATTATAATTCCAATGTGCTAAAACAGTATAAATTATCTTGTTTTTTAACAGCTGTTTTGATCGCTTTATTTACTATTTCGTTGTTATTTTGTAACCAACATGACAACCCATAAGACCCTATGTTAAAATTTTTCAACTTTTAAATTAGATTTTCTAAAACAATTGCGTTTTTAAATGAAATACAACTATATGGGTGTACTTAAAAATCAAAACTAGACCTAAATACAAATTTCTTTGAATTCGTTAGAGCCATTTTCGAGATCTGCGACAGATACAAAGGTACAAAAATAGAAACAAGAATTGCTCATTTAAAGTAATAGGATAAGTAAGACGTAATCACAGCGAGTATAAAATGCTTTTAATTCATAACATTTTACATTGTTTTACTTTAACATTAGATAAATATTATTAATTAAAATTTTGAAACGTTTTGAGCAAAAGCAATATATCTTTACAATAATTATATTTAGTTTACTTTTACATACTTAACAAAATATTAATGCTTAAATAGTCTAAATTAAATACATATATCCGGTAATAGTTACATACTGATTATAAAAATAAGTTATTTACAAATAAAATTGTATTTACTATATATTTTCTAAATTATCAACACTAGTATATTATTTCAACATGTGATTTATAGTATATTAGTTTACTAAAACAATGAAGTTAGCTACTTGAGCTGATTAGTAAACTATGTGAGTGTGAGGTATAGTCTGAGAATCCAAAAACAAAACCTTAATAAGTTTGCAGTTAAAGTTGATTTGAAGTTTCAGAGAATAAAATGTTATACTTAAAAATTAAAATTTTTAACTCGTTTTAAAAACGTGCTATATTGGAAAAAAATCCGTATTATTTCTAAAAGGTTTTTTTGTGACAAAGCCATGTCACCCTTAATAATTCTTCATCAAAATTGATGATTCAAACGTCATTTTAAAGCTTAAGTTCCCCGCTATTGATATAAGAAATAGACTAATAGCTTAAAATTAATGTTTTCCTTAAAAAAATTTGATTGAAAAAAATTACCTATGAAAGTTTATATGATTCCTAATGAAAGGCGCCATCTACTAAAGCATAACAGCTGTTAGTTAGATTATTTACATTTTATATGCAAGTGTAATCTATCACGCAAATCAACCAAATTAAATCAACGTAAAGGCATTTTTATATTCTGGTATTTATAAACCTACGTAAATAAATAAAGGTAATTAACTGAATTAAATCAACGTACTAAAATCAAGTGATTGCAGGCCTACTCCTATCTTGTGAAATATTTACACGGGTCAGCTAGAAATTGCTTTAATTGCAAACAAACTGAATTTTTCATTTTTTTTCTGTTCGGCGATAGAGAACCGAGCTATTGGAAAAAATTAAATTTCTTACCAGTATTGTCTTTAAAAGCATCAATAGGTTACTACTTTTAAGTTAATATTGTAACTGTAATTAAGTTTTTCTTGTTCATACCCTTTATTTTGTTGGAGGCCAATTATTGAAGCTGTTGAAGACAACTACCAAGAAATTTAACTTTCAGATTTTAGACGACAATTCAGATATTCCTTAACGTACGAAAAATGAAAAACATATTTTGTTTATAATTAAAACTACGTCTTTTATCTTTTGCAAAGTCACCGGGCTCAAAGATGCGTTAAAAATGTTAAACGGGGCCGCCATTTTGAAAGCATAAAAAAAGTTTTTAATTTTTCACACCCAGGTAAATGTGTACCTAACAAATACATTTAATTAATTATCTTATCCACTTTCAAAGAAATTACATTTTTAATACAAAAAACAAAATGACACACAAATGTGATTGGAAACGATTTTGGACCTAAGTTTACTGGAATTGTTTTACCTGAGGGACAAACTTGTTTCACAGATTTACGAGACATCCTGTAGTTTGAAAATATAATAGCTTTAGAAAAAAATTAGGTTTTAATCAAATATTTAGTTGTATTGTTTATTTAAATGTTATTTTAATTAACATGGTAAAGGACAGATTGTCACTTGGGTGGGATTTACTAGTCAATGAAAAAAGCATTTAAAATGTATTAAAAAGTAAATTAATCTACCTACCTTCCTTAGTCAATGTTTCCAATGTATAACACTACTTTAACATAATAGATTGTACAAGTGATCTGTTTTTACAGTTTTTTTAGCGAATTTCCATAGGAAAAATGAGCTATTGCAGTGACCCTTATGGTGAGACCCAAGGTCGGGAGTAGCAAATGAGCACCGATCATGGTTCCCAGAACACGTTTTGGGGTGTCATTAAAATTCATATATAACTTATATATATATATATGTATAGGCCTATATGTGTTCGCACTCTAGCGGCCGCATTTTAAGTCCGATTTGTTCCAAATTGGTACACGTGTTGGTTGTCTATGTCGCTCGGACGAGTTTGTTAGCAAAAAAAATCCAACAACCGGAAGTACGTTTTTTGACCGGAAGTACATTTTTTTTAGATTTTTACTACGAGAATTATTTTTTTTAGAGTTTTTTTCTAAAAATATAAATGTAGGATGTTATTCTGCACATTTTGTTTTTATACGCGACCTTATAGCTCGTTTGGTTCCCCCAAAATCGACCAAAACGTAAAATACCATAAAAGTACCCGGTTCAAAGCCAAGTGGTGCAAACTCGCGAGGACACTATTCGCAAACAAATTCTACTAATATATTGCGTACACACAGACAGCTGTTCAACGCCTTCGTGAGTAGACCTATTTCCCAAATTGTTGGTTGAAACCCTAAAACATAGGCATATACTGTAAACTTAATTTTGGAAATTTGCTCAACTCACGTCAGCGGACCAGCTGCGTGGTCGAATTATTTTAGATTGAAATGATCGCTGGGCCTTTAGTCCTTAAGGTTACTAGCTGACCCGGCAATGCTTCGCTATTGCATAATTATTTTGGTGAAATAAATGCGACAAATGATCGTGATTTAGTAACTTTGGCCCGCAAACCCCCCCATAAGATTTCGAATTTTTTTAAACCCTTTCTTAGTGAGCACCTATGGCAATAGAGGAAACTACATAGGCCCTACCAAATTTCGTTCTAATCCGTTCAGTAGTTTTTGAGAAATCTTGATTTATTAAATTTGACCCCCCCAAACCCTTCTAAAATTTAGAATTTTTTGAAAACCTTTCTAAGTTAGCACCTATGGCCCTAGAAGAAGCTACATACCGAATTTCGTTCCAATCCGTTCATTAGTTTTGGAGAAATCTAGATTTTTAGTTACTTTGATCCCCAAACCCCCCCTAAAATTTCGAATTTTTTTAAACCCTTTTTAGCGAGCGCCTATGGCCCTAGAGGAAGCTACATACAAAATTTCATTCCAATCCGTTCGGTAGTTTTGAAGAAATCGTTTTTTAATAACTTTGTTTCCCCCCAAATCCCCCATAAAATTTCGAATTTTTTGAAACCCTTTATTAGTGAGCACCTATGGCCCTAGAGGAAGCTACATACCAAATTTCATTTCAAACCGTTCGGTAGTTTTTGAGAAATCGTGATGAGTGAGTGAGTGGTATTTCGCTTTTATATATATAGATTTATTGTAGCCTTAATGTAAGCATAGCCAACACACACATATATAAGATATATTACAGCTTATAAATTAGTATATACATAACATTAACCACGCTGGGACAAAAGTATAGACCATGTCACTTTCGGTTTCTAATTAAGAAAGAAGAACGCACAAAATTATGTTAGGTTGTTACCTGAGTTATCTGCATGATTTCAGATCGAAATGGGGAAAACGGGTAATCGTCCAGAACACCGAAACATTATGATACACCTACCAGTAATTTCTTGCTGCAGATTATCTCGCAAACATTCTATCAAACTTTACCATGCTATTCAGTAGGTCAAAACTAGCAAATAACATGTCCTATCTTGCTTAGTTTAGAAATTGTATGTCTTTATGTGTGTTTAAAAAAATTTTATCTCAGGAACGATTTGAGATAAATTCAAAAAACTCGGCGTGAAAGTGTATCACATTAATTTACACAAATGTAAGAATTTTAATTTTGCTCCAGTTGTCGGTTTCAAGATGACGAGGGGGAGGGGGGCTTTCGGCCTCATTCATTTGATGTTAGCAATAAAAACGAATTTTGCGAAATTTTGAAAAATTACCAAATTTTAATATCGTTGCTAACTTTAAAATCCTTTTTTATTTCGTTTACGGATTTACACATGAGTTATCTTTAATAATTTTGTATCCTTTTAATTTTTTGGTAAACCAAGCCTTTTCACTGGCTAAAACTGCCCAAAGAGATTTAATGCGTCCTTCTTTCTATCTTAATTAAATACAAATTAAATTCCAGACTTCTGCCCATTGCTGAAAACACATTTACAATCACACAGGTTGTTCCAAAACTCTCTACACAAATTTTTACCCATTGTTGAAACTCTTTTAGATATTGTTTCTTTTCAACAAGACAATTCGCAATATCCCAAAGTGATTGGTGTTTAATACACCCTAACATTTTGTGTTTTCCACTTGTCAATTACTATCTCAAAAACGGAATGATATAAAAAGTTGAAATTCTGCACACAATATATTATCGTAACATATCAACCAAACTAGAAAAAAATCTTTTTCAAACCATCCAATAGGAATAGCGTCCGTTTGAAATGTATTATGTTGAAAGTCTGGAAAACCGTTATATTTAGGTTAAGTTTACAATAATATACAAAAAGTTGTATTTTATAATTTAAAACAAAGTGTTAGTTTAATGTTTTCTGCATATCAAAGGTTGACCAAGACATCGACACGAAACTTAAAACCTAATTTCTCGTTACTTTTTTCAAACACCCGACTAAGTAGTTCTGAGAGTAACCTAGAACTAAATAAACGGTACCAGGAACTGACACATACTTTCTCACAAACATATTTAAATTATTAAACAGATTCACGG
>JAGFPH010001977.1:0-17110 GCA_018207615.1 Philaenus spumarius
GTTTTCCATTTGGTTTGGGGAAACAGAAAACAGTGTTTTTTGTTTGCCGAAACAAGTTAAAATGTTTCTCATTTGTTTGCCGAATGTTTGCTGGATGTTTCCAAACTGTTTGCGATCTGTTTGCAAACATTTTGAAAACATCCAGCAAACATCCGGCAAACAAATGAGAAAAACGAAAACAAATGGCAAACTGTTTGCAAACAATGTTTCTTGTTTCTTGTTTGCAAGTGTGGACTAGGCTTTAGTAAAACGTTATCACTTTTCATCCAAAATTGCAAGAAACGAGAAAGTAGATCAGTGAAAATCAGTTTTGTAAAATACGACAAAGAAACATCATCAGGCTTGTCTAAATTAAAATTAAATATTTTCATTGTATTTCAAATATTTTAAAGTTTAATTATCAATCATAAATAGACTTACTTTCATTAACAGTGGCCAACATCCAGCAAGTGAAAGATCTACAGTTGTAACGGCTTGCAACAGGTAAAGTTGATGATTTGTTACTAAAACAAAATGAAATTAGAATAAAAGAAATGTATAATAATTATAACAAAGAAATATTATTAACCTTAATCTCAAGCAAATGAGTATCAACGTTGTAGTCTTGTTCTCCTCAAGTTCAGTGGTTTTTAGATTATTTATTAATAATTTTGTATGTATTACAATATAGTAAATAAAATAATATTGTCGTGAATTGAGCAAATTTACAAAATTAAGTTTATAGGGTTTTTTTAAGGACTATGTTTTAGGGTTTTTGGGAAATTGGGGACAGTGCTGAAGAGCTGCCTAAGTGTGCAAAATATATTAGTAGAATTTGTTTGCACCTAAGCCTCCAGCTTCGACTAACGCGCTCCTTCGTTCCACTAGCAGCGGAAAAACTCGCTTTGCGAGTTTGCCCTTCGGCCTTGCAGCCTCGGTGTTATGGACAGTTTCGCTTTGCTCGCAGAGTACAAACTCGGACGTTGGGCCACGGATCACACGGGATTTGAACCGGGTACCTTAATGGTATTTTACGTTCTGATCGATTTTGGGGGAACGAAGCGAGCTGTAAGCTCGTGTAAAAAAACAAAATGTGCAGAATAATATCCTACATTTATTTTTTTTGTTTTTTGTAAAACTCTAAAAAAGTTTCATTCTCGTACGAAAAATCTAAAAAAATAGTTACTTTCGGTCAAAAAAACGTACTTCCGATTGTTGGATTTTTCGCTAACAAACTCGTCCGAGCAACGTAGACAACCATCTTGTGTATTAAATTTGGAGCAAATCGGACTTAAAATGCAACCGCTAGAGTGCGAACACAAATACATATAAGCCTATATATATCATTTTTAATGACACACAAAAACGTGTTCTGGAGACCATGCAAATACTAATCCCGACCTTAGGTCTTACCATAAGGGTCACTGCAATAGCTCATTTTTCCAACGGAAATTCGCTATCAAGCAATTATACAACTCTTTACGGTAGTAAAATAAATTTTCAATGCTTGCAAAATTGAGGAATTTTATTCAGCCCACTCAAACATCTAGGTTAAATCATCATTCGTAGCTTATTGAATAAAACAACCCTATTTGTAATATACATTACTTTTACGCGTTTCTCAAAACCTTGAATTGTATATAACCATTGTATTTGGATAACCTAATAGAACTCCGATCCAATGCAATATTTCAAGCCACTGGAAATTCGACGATAGTGGCGCTATCTATTGGGGAAACGACGGAAGCGGTGTGAAGCACCAATGCTAACAATGCTTTCTCCCTAGCACTACCTTGCGGCGCGATCATGCACTATTTTCCCGACAACCTTTTTTTCGGCACACAGCCCCCGTATGCATGCATAATCTATTTTATTATTCATAATCTATGATATAACATTTTGTTAACTTCTGATAAGTAAATATAGATAACTTTGCTTTGTCACATCTAGTCTTAATAACTGAAAACATATTAATGTAGGCCTACTGAGCTTCTGAGTATATTAATGAACTGAAGCCTGCCAATGATTCTTAAAAATATATATATCACACAATAATGAAGGCATTAAAATAGTTATTATATCAATCCTCATCACTTACTTCTAAAGTCATGGATAGTAATCCTGTTTCCAAGAGGACTGACAGTGGAGTTGCCATCAGGAGTAAACTATACCCTAAGTTACCCTTATGGTAAACAGAGCCAAGGAGATTTGAAAACTGTGAACAGTCAATATAGTTCAGGTAATTAAAACTGTAAGAATTACTTTAAAAAACTTCGGACCATTTGGAAATTAAAATTTAGCGTGGGAAATAGTTATTTGTGTATCAAGGGTGCAAAGTTTAGTTTGTCGCACGAAATAAACATTTGACGCCTGAGGCGCAGCTTACAGTTTATTGAGGGTGACTAAGTAAACTTTGCACCCGTAATACACACAATGTTTTTCCTACAGCTACATTATAAATTATTAGTGTTTGAATTTTTCAAAATAAAACGTGTTAACATTACAATATAGTTGACAAACGTTTTGTATATTCCAGATAGTATTGTAGATCACATATGTGCCACCAAGACCAGCACAACAGTCAACATTTTCAAAACATAGCCTACATCAGCTGTATACTTTGCACCCTAGATTAAAAGTAAAACAAAAAGGTATACAGTAATTACTTGATACTGAACACATGTAGATTAGTTTACGAACTGCTGTGAGTGTGCGCAAACGCACTTTGTTAAGTAGCTGCAGTAAAATACAATAAAAGTAACAGACACAAATAAAACCAAACCTGAATTATTAGTATTTAGGTTGAAAAGGCTTAATTATAGTAAATTCAAATTAACTTTTAAAAATGAACGGTACCAGAAACTGGCACATACTTTCTCACAAACATATATTTAAATTATTAAACAGATTCACTGTGACTCCATAATTGTATTAAAGTAGGAGAGTGGATACATTAAAGTAGGAGAGTAACTAATAAATATTATTATTAGCTAGTTGTAAAACCATTCGATCGATTTCAAACAAATTTGCACCAAATATATCACAATTAGGCCTGTACAGATGCACGAAAAAAGAATTTGTAAAACAATCCCATTTTGGACAAAAAACCCCCAAAAAATCAGTTATTATTTTTTTATAAAAAAACGGCTTTAACGATTTTGATAAAATTTGGCTTATTTGTAGCCCTTAATGTACCCTACTATATTAAAAAAACCCGCATCTTTCTAAAAATTATAGTTTAGCTAATAATAACTGATTTTGGGGGATTTCGGCCAAAAAGGGGTTGTTTTTCCAAAATGTTTCAAAACCTTTTTTCGCGCATCCATACGGCCTAACTGACATGTTTGGTGCAAATTTGTTCGAAATCGATCGAACAGTTTTCTCTCTAGCGTCGAATAAATATTTATTAGTTACTCTCCTACTTTAATACAATTATGAAGTCACAGTGAATCTGTTTAATAATTTAAATATGTTTGTGAGAAAGTATGTGCCAGTTTCTGGCGCCGTTTATTGTATATAAAACGAACAACAATGAAATTGCATCACAGCCGATTAAAATAAAGTCAGCTGATTGCTGACTTATTTAATGTAAGCAGATATTCGTCACTGTAGTAGACAAATGAAATGGTATTGATTAGCATTATTATCGGTCGCCATTTTGAAAAATAGTTAAGAGTCACGTTTCAGAGGAATGGAATTTATCTTATTCATTAAAACTGTAAACATTAAAAAGAGAAAATATGGTTTTACTCTAATTATGGTTATTGTAGACAATTACCAAGAAATGATGTTTTCAGTTTTTTTTGTCGATAAATTGGTTATTCTCTTTGACCTATAAAAACGAAAAAAAGAAGAATTTCGTCTGATGTTAAAAAAGAAAATACGGATCTGTTTTTTAGAAGAGGACTGCCATGAATGTTGAATGCAGGTAAACATACTGTGACTAAAGACTATAAGTTAGAACTTCAGACTAGTTTTTTGAATGCTTGCATTTCTGTTACATAAAATAACTTATTTGATGTTAGAAACTTATTTATTATTCCATTAGTTTCGTTAGTTTTTGTTACCCTGACGCTACATAAATATTTTAAGAGTGCTGGTCTTCTTCTAAAAAATACCCGAAAATATTTTGTCTCTTATAAATTTTTTGTAACGTTAACGGTTTTCAAGATATTCCAAGTTCAAAATTTTTAATACGGCCGCTATTTTAAAAATTATAAAAATAAATTCTTTGCTTTTGGTAAACTTGTAAATCGTAACATAACAGAATGCTCATTGCAAATATGAACTCTATATCTCATCTATTTCTGGCGTTACAGTGGATTTTTGTAATCACAAAATGGCGGATTGCGACTAAACTAAGTCTAATTCGAAAAAGTTACTGAACATTTATTATTTATTTAAATGAATACAATCCGATCCTATATAGCCCGCTAATGTGTACCAAATTTGAACCAAGTCGGACTTAAAATGCGGCCCCTAGAGTGCAAACATATATATGTATATGATTTTTAATGACACCCCAAAACGTGTTCTGTGACCACGATCGGTGCTCATTTACTACTCCCGACCTTAGGTAGATTACCACAACCTTAGGGTTTTACCTAAATCTAAATCTGTATAGTTTGTGCTAGGGAGAGGTTTATTTAAAAATTAAAGGAAACTCAATTATTATAGATGCATGAAAACATTTTTGTATGTTTTTTAAGTAGTCAATTAAGAGAATAAATACAGGGTGTCCAGTAATTACGGGATCAAACTTCGGGAAATAGTTCTTTGGGTCGAAATAAGAAAAAAATCATATAAACATAGGCTCGAAAACGCTTCGTTTTCCACATATCCGCCATTTTCTTTTCTGTACAAAATAAATCATATCTAGAAAACGGTGTGACTGGTTGAGATCAAACTTGGTGTAAATTTTAACCTAACAATGACATATGTCAAGAAAAATAAGCGATTAAATCTAATCATGCGTTTCAAAATGGCAGCTGTTTGAAAATTTCAAATCTAAATTACTCAAAAACCATACATTTTATAAAAAAATGTCAAGATACCGTTTTTGTAGCCCTTTTGATTCCCTAGCGGATGGCGTAACTGTCAAAACAATCGGAAGAAGGATAATAGCTAAGTTAAAGATAATGACAGCAAATGTATATACAAAATTGTAGTATTTACTGCCTTTATAGGATGCCGAGTTGAACAAACCAATTATTACACATAACTTGACTATTATATTTCATCCAAATGTAATGAGAGTTACAAAATTCGATAGGGAATCAAAAGGGCTACAAAAAATTTGTTTGATAAAATGTACGGTTTTTGAGTAATTTAGATTTGAAATTTTCAAACAGTCGCCATTTTGAAACGCATAATTGGATTTATTCGCTTATTAGCTATTTCCATAGGACAAATGAGCTATTGCAGTGGCCCTTATGGTAAGACCCAAGGTCGGGAGTAGCAAATGAGCACCAATCATGGTCCCCAGAACACGTTTTGGGGTGTCATTAAAAATCATATATATATATATATATATGTGTTCGCACTCTAGCGGCCGCATTTTAATTTGGTCCAAATTTAGTACACATGTTGGTTGTCTATGTCGCTCGGACGAGTTCGTTAGCCAAAAAAATCCAGCAAACGGAAGTACGTTTTTTGACCGGAAGTAACTATTTTTTGAGATTTTTACTACGAGAATAAATTTATAAAGTTTTTTCTAAAAATAAAAATGTAGCATGTTATTCTGCACATTTTTTTTACGCCACCTTATATCGACGCTTGGTTCCCCCAAAATCGATCAAAACGTAAAATACCATAAAATGACCTGGTCCGAAGCCGAGTGCAAACTCGCGAAGCCACTAGGCCACTAGGCACAAACAAATTCTACTAATATATTGCGACACACAGACAGCTGTTCAACGCCTTCGTGAGTAGACCAATCTCTCAAATTGTTGGTTGAAACCCTAAAACATAGGCATATAAACTTAATTTTGGAAATTTGCTCAACTCACGTCAGCGGTTCAGCTGCGTGGCCGAATTAAATTTCTTGCGATAGATGATTGTTAGGTTAAACCTCGTGCCAAGTTTGTACTCAATCAGTCGATCCGTTCTCTATATATGATTTATTTTGTATAAAAAACAAAATGGCGGATGTCTGGAAAACGAAGCGTTCGGGCCTATGTTTATTTGAACTTTTTAACTTCCCGCTAAGAAAATTTAAAATTTTCTAAAATCGGGAAGTTATTGGTTTCACCCCGTTTTTCAAAAATCGAGTATTCATCAGATCTCGACGTTTTGAGGTCCTAGGAATCTTCCCTGACCACTCCCGAGAGGGTGTCACCCTGTCTGTATGTATGTGTGTCTGTGTGTGTGTGTGTGTGTGTATGTGTGTGTGTGTGTCTGTAAGTATGTGACCCGCTTATAACTTTTGAACGGCTTAACCGATTGGATTCTACTAAACGGCGTTCTAAAGAGTTCCATCAAACTTAGATTTCCTGAAAATTTCAACTAATTCGGACCGGTAGGTTCTGAGAAATTTCGAAAAAACTAAGAAATAAAATCTTTTCAAATCAGGGTTTTTTGGAATAACTTTTAAACGGCTTTACCGATCAATTCCAAAATCTAATCAGCTTTTAACCTTGAAAAGCGACGTCGATCGCTACCAGTCCGGTCAAAATCGGTTAATTCGTTCGTGAGATATCGTGAACGAAAGAAAATTAAAAAAAGTGTTTTTTCTCAATTTCTCCGAAATTTTTCATCATACAAATTTTTGTTGTCGATTCTTTCAATGGACTCGAAAAACTGCATCGATTGCCGCAAATCGCATAAAAATCGGTTGTTTCATTCGCGAGATATCGTGAACGAAATAAAATTTAAAAAAAGTGTTTTTCCTCAATTTCTCCGAAACGTTTCATCTGAAAAATTTTTGTTGTTGATTCTTTCAATGGACTTAAAAAACTGCATCGATTGCCGCAAATCGCATAAAAATCGGTTGATTCATTCAAAAGTTATGGCAGTTCAAAATTTCCAAAACTAGTGTAGTTAGCGGGAAGTTACAGGGATGGCCTTTAGGGTCAACCGTTTTCCAATTTTTTTTTCTTATTTTGATCCATTGAACCATTTCCCGAAGATTGATCACGTAATTACTGGACACCCTGTATATGGATTTTTAAGGCTTTGGGAATCAAATATCGCCTCTCTACATTTACATAACTTTTTTTGGCAAACTTCAGTGTTTTACGGTTGGAAAAAAATTGTACACAAAAATAAATCTATATTTATATAAAAGCGAAATACCACTCACTGACTCACTCATCACGATTTCTCAAAAACTACCGAACGGATTGAAATGAAATTTGGTATGTAGCTTCCTCTAGGGCCATAGGTACTCACTAAGAAAGAGTTTGAAAAAATTCGAAATTTTGGGGGGTGGGGGGTTAGGAGGAACAAAGTTATTAAAAAACGATTTCTTCAAAATTACCGAACGGATTGGAATGAAATTTGGTATGTAGCTTCCTCTAGAGCCATAGGCGCTCGCTAAGAAAGGGTTTCAAAAAATTCGAAATTTTAGTTGGATTTGGGGGGTAAAAATTACTAAATCACGATTTCTCCAAAATTACCGAACAGATTGGAATGAAATTTGGTATGTAGCTTCCTCTAGGGCCATAGGCGCTCGCTAAGAAAGGGTATGAAAAATTTCGAAATTTTAGGAGGGGTTTGGGGGATCAAAGTTACTAAAATCATAATTTCAGATCTTTTATTATTATGACAATAGTGCTTTAATTATTTAAGATCTATAAATATATAAAGCCAAATACCACTCACTGACTGAACACTTAAAAAAAAAAGAATGCAATTACGTTAAAAAGACCGACAATACAAACCACCACGGGCAACGCCGAACGGGTCAGCTAGTTAATATATAAAAATGAAATTCTTACCGTTTCATTTTTCTTTTCCGTTTCCTCGTAGGCCACCATCATTTAAGTCGTCCATTGGTGGAAATTCCCTGCATCGGCGAATACCATAAAGCGGATGAGTGTAATTTCTCTACGAAGACGCTCGTACCAGATTTCCGTCTGCCTTCGGTTCTACCTCCTTCGACGTCTCCACTAGTTTTTCACATGCCTCATCCTTTAAAATTCGGGTTTTGCACATTTCGCTTTTCAACTTCCAAAGTTCAGGTGACTCTCGATATATTCCAAAGAACTCGCGTCGGAATTCTTGTTTTGTTGTTTCATTTATTGCCGTTTTAATTTAACACAGAAAGAATCACACACTGGAAGAGATGTTTACCCTTTAAACTATTTCCAACACTGCCATACACTTCAAACCTTATTATCAAGAATGAGGTGTTGCACAATTCAGAATTTAAGGAGTGCTTGTATCTTAAAAACAGTGAGTGAAGCCAATAGGCCAATGGTGCCATCATAAAATAAATTATCTGAAAGAGCTCTCTATCAATTTGGCTTTATCAGACGGCTTATCACCGGCCGTGCCCAATGAGAAGCAGACACAAGCTTTGGGAGCACCTGAAATTTTCTACCCATCACATGACAGTCGACCACTTTAGCTCTTTAAGCCATCTTTGACTGTGGATCGATTAGTTCTGTGAAGCGAGCGTTTGGATTGTTTTCCAGTCTTCAGGACCTGTAAATACTCAACAAAACAGTGAACATGGCAACAGAAGTAGACGCAACGCCTTCCTATGGACCCTTTTTCGGAGTTATGGGCGCCGTATCGGCGATTATTTTCAGCGGTAAGTGAATTTGTAGTTTCCACAAACTTACTGCTATATTGATCAAACAGATGGCATAGTAAACGTCCCGATTAAATTGGATTTGACAGTGAAGTAGCTCAAATTGGATAGAATAAAGTGTATTATATTGACTAATATTACAAAATTGACTTATATATTGTTTAAGGGGATCCGCCTCCTTCAGTACCTTTTATTAATTTTTTTCTTATAGTTATACAATGTTATGTTTTTACCTACCAATACATCAAAACAAGAGGTTTAAAAAAATTGTTTACTCCACTATTTAGTTTTTTCTGCATTTTTTTGTTTTTAGGGCATTTTTGTAATTTCAAAAACTGAATAATTTTCACTTTCTCACTATACTATAAGTATAGAGAAATTATAGGGATCTCAAAAAAAAAATCGATGTTGAGATTTTTGTGGAAATATCCGTTTTGGGACTCCAAAAAAGTGGTTTTTACAAAATGTCAGTCTGTCTGTACAAAGCTAGACAGAAAACTATTCCATCGATTTCGAACAAATTTGCACCAATCATGTCAATTAATTAGGCCTGTATAGATTCACGATAAAAGGTTTTGAAAAATGTTGAAAAACAACCCTCTTTTTGGCCAAACCCCCCCCCCCCAAAATAGGTTTTTTATCGGCTCTAACGATTTTGATCAAATTTGGGTTATTTGTAGCCATTAATGTACCCTGCCATATGCAAAAACCCGTATTTTTTTAAAAATTCTCGTTTAGCTAATAATAATAACTGATTTTTGGGGGTTTTTGTGGCCAAAAAGGGGGTTGCTTTTCAAAATGTTTCAAATCCTTTTTTCGTGCGTCTATACAGGCCTAATTGACATATGTGGAGCAAATTTTTTCGAAATCGATCGAATAGTTTTCTTTCTAGTTTTGTATAAATATTTATTAGTTACTCTCCTACTTTAATGTATCCCCTCACTCTCCTACTTTAATACAATTATGAATCCACAGTGAATCTGTTTAATAATTTAAATATGTTTGTGAGAAAATATTTGTCAGTTTCTGGTACCGTTTATTGTTTATACTATTGGTGGTAGAAACTGGCACAGACTTTCTCACAAACATATTTAAATTACTAAACGGATTCACTGTGACTTCATAATTGTATTAAAGTAGGAGAGTCATTAAAGTAGGAGAGTAACTAATAAATATTATTATTATTATTATTATTAAAACTATTCGATCGATTTTGAACAAATTTGCACCAAACATGTCAATCAGGCCTTTATAGATGCACGAAAAAAGGTTTTGAAAATTTGTACATGCAACTAGCTGTGCAGCCTTTTCAATTACACTAAATGAAGTTAAAAAAAAAAATAATGTGTGCCCGTCAGGAGCGAAGTTCATCACGCCTTTTCTTCAATTCTTTTACCAGCCTTAACGACATCATAATTTGAATCTCTCAATTATTATCAATCAATCTTCAATTGTCTTTCAATCTTTTATTATTAGTTTATTTTTCATACAAATATTTACTGTTTCCATACGTTTAATGTTATTTAATGTTAAACATAAAATGTTGGTTCATCAGTCTAGGCCTAACCTAAAATTAGACTCTAATTTTTAGACGTTTTTTATTACATACTATTTTTAGTAGTAACCTAGCAACTAAACATACTGTGACTTAATACTATAGGTTAGAACTTTAAGCTATTTTTTAAAATTATTATTCTTGCATTTCTGTTGTTTACTAAAACAATAGGGCCTACCTAACCTAGCAACGTTTAAAAAGTGATGGCCTTCGTATAATACGTAGACTAAGTACCATTAATTATAACATCAAAGCTAAGATGTTAAACACAGTTAAATGTCCATTCATTGTAAATGCATTCAATAAACATAAAATTTTGGTTCATCAGTCTCGGCCTAACCTAAAATTATTGTGAATATGTCGCCTTTAAGGCAGGTACGCAATAATTTTAGGTTACCCCTAAGACTGATGAACCAATATTTTATGTTTATTGAATGTATTTCAATGCTTTACGATAATATCTGAACTACGCCGGACGGAACAGATCTTCTCTTAATTAAAATTGATGAAAAAAACACATGTTTCTTTAATGTATTTACATTCATGGCCATAGCAACCAATTTGATAATGCTTTTTCGTTACGCGTATTTTATATTATTTGTAACTGCCATAGCAACCAATTTGATAACGCTTTTTCGTTACTTGTATTTTATATTTGTCATTGCCATGGTAACCAATTAATAACACTTTTTTTCGTTACGCATTACATTTTCTATTTGTTAACTCTTATCGCGTTAAGGAACTTCGTTCCAAAAACTTTAAAGTCAAATTATATAGTTTAATTACTCCTAGCTATTCCTAATAACCACTTGTTAGTTTGGAATTCCCTGTAACAATCTTCAGGCTTTACACACCTGTCCACTTTAGAAATATGACTGCGAGTTTCTTTAAGCAGTGAAGGTTTAGTGGAAAGATTTAACACTTTTAGTGACAATGTCCGTATATACGGATGTCAACAGAAAATGATTGCACTTTTTAATAAAGTTTTTTTTCAATTAAATTTAAGACAACGCCATATTATTATAATTGTAGGAAATTTAATTCCAAGCAATACAAAAATACAATCAAATTATGTAAAATAAACGGTACTAGAAATTGGCACATACTTTCACACAAACATATTTAAATTATTAAAAAGATTCACTATGACTTTATAATTGTATTAAAGTAGGAGAGGGGAT
Source organism: Philaenus spumarius (assembly GCA_018207615.1). Classification (NCBI taxonomy): domain Eukaryota; kingdom Metazoa; phylum Arthropoda; class Insecta; order Hemiptera; family Aphrophoridae; genus Philaenus; species Philaenus spumarius. Next base: position 11,471 of record JAGFPH010001977.1, read on the forward strand.
ACATTAAAATAGAAGAGTAACTAATAAATATTATTATTATTAGCTAGAGAGAAAAATATTCGATCGATTTCGAACAAATTTGCACTAAACATGTCAATTAGGCCTGCATACATGCACGAAAAGATATTTTGAAAAACAACCCCCTTTTAGTCAAAACAAAACAACAAAAATCAGTTATTATTATTAGCTAAACGAGAGTTTTTAGAAAAATGCGGTTTTTTGCATATGGTAGGGTATATTAAAGGCTACAAATAAGCCAAATTGTATCAAAATCGTTAGATCCGTTTTTTATACAAAAATAACAACTGATTTTTTGGGGGTTTTTTTTTGCCAAAAAGGGGGTTGTTTTTCAAAATTGTTCAAAACCTTTTTTCGTGAATCTATACAGGCCTAATTGACATGTTTGGTGCAAATTTGTTCAAAATCGATCGAATAGTTTTCTCTCTAGCTTTGTATACATACAGACATACAGACAGACAGACATTTTGTAAAAAAACACTTTTTTGAACTCAAGGGGTCAAAAAACGGATATTTCCACAAATATCTCAACATCGATTTTTTTGCGATCACCATTCTTCCTCTGTACTTATAATGAGAAAGTAAAAGAAAGTGCTATGGGCGAAATGTGTAAATTAACAGACAACAATACATAGCTAGACAGTAAGGAGGAAGGACCTTGCTTGCTATTGACACACGACTCTTTACACTTTTCTAATTCCAGTTAAGGTGCGGCTATACACACCCGTCATGCCACGTCCACTCACGTCATTTTAGGTAGGGTGGCTATATACATCCGTCACGTCACGTCCAGGTGCAAAAAGCATATTTTTATTTCGTCGGTATATTTGTAAGGTCACTTTTATGGGGTATAATAGTTATAATAGTAATGTATATGCAAAATTTATATTGATAGTGCTACAATCTAAATATATTTGTCTTACGTGTGGAATACATTTTTATTGCAATTTTTTCCCAACAGTAGATCAAATTGTGAGGTGGGTCAAAAAGTTCTTTGTATTCTAGAACTAAAGATACTAGTAGTTCTGTGAACAGTAGACCTCGCTCGTTGAAATAACAAATGTGGTTTTGAGCTTGGGTTAAACATAGTGTGCCAGTAAGGAAGTAAGCAGAAGGTTTAGCTAGTAAAACATTATTTTGCAATTCCCGCTATTCCGGGGTTTCCAGTTCTCGTTTTTTTTCTTTTCTTGAGCTTTAACTGCTAAAGATTTTCTTTTAGGGGGCATTGTGTTTTATTTAGGTTAATAATGCGAAAGGTAGCTAAAAATATCGCGTTATTGAGGGAAAACATAGAATTAAATATTTACATACTTAAATAACTAAAGCCTAACAATGTACTTACAGTTCCATTTCATATTCCAATATTAGAAATAATGAAAACAAACGATGTTAAAGCGTCGTGATATTGACCTCAAACCATGTAGCAACACTTCCCACGCTGTCCAACGGTCATTTATTGTATGTCCTTTATCGCCGCGAGGTTTCATTTGTTTCATCTCATTTTGTAATTCAAGTAAAGCTAAGTCAAATACTTCTATGGAATAATAATTTACAAGTATACAGTTCAATTCTTTGATTTATTCTCTACACTCTCTTATAATAATATGTAATTTTTGACAAAAAAAAATATGACGTGACGTGACTGGTTTGTATAGCCGCAACTGAAAGCTATACACACCCTTCACTTCACGTCACGTCAAGGCTGGAAAATGTTTGAATCCTCTGAGATTTTTCTGTGGCAGGAAACATCTGTACAGGATCTTTAGGAAGTGGAATTGCCAAGAAAAACTACTGTGTATTAAATCAACAACTACTTCTTACAGTAAACTTAAACTTAAATTATTTGTTACTACTGGGACTAAACTTGGTTATCTACAATGACATTTTGTTGTGAAACTTAACTTTCCAATACATAGTAGCATTTATATTTTTTGACTCATCTAAGAATTCGGTATATGAATAATGTAAGGAGGATCTACTGCTGGGAAAAATTGCAATAAACATGTATTCCACACGTAAGAAAATATATTTAGATTGTACCATTATTAATATAAATTTTGCATATGCATTACTATTTTATATCTACTACAATAACTATTATAACCCATACAAGTGCCCTTAAAAATGTACCGATGAAATAAAAATACACTTTTTGCGCCTGGAAGCGACGATCTGTAGTTTGGTATAGTAGAATAACTCTGGCTATGTAAATAAAAGTTGTTGGGCTCTACCGTCGCTTAAGGGGGCACTCCACCCTAAAAATCGTCAAAAACACATTTTTCTACCATTTTTTTCTTTGCAGTTTCTTATTCACTATGTTTTCTGAAGAGATTGATAATATATAATAAACAGGGAAAATTATTCTTACCCATTCAAATCTAACGATAACTAAAAGCTTTCACACAATTTTAAATCTCTAGTTCAAGGAATATAAAAAGAAAATTCAAATGATAAAAACTTACCGTGAACAAAAACTGAAAGATAAAGAAGGAAAGAACTATGGAGCAGGAGAGTTTTATTGTAAGTAATTCAAACATACTATTTATACTAAGTAATGTAAAGAAATACACTTGCAAGATTTGCTTAGCAACTGATGTGGTGTTTGTTTTCCTTTGTGGGCTGTTTTCTGAAAATTAAATTGTTACGCGTTTTGAATCACTATGGCGGGCAGATCTCAAGTTCTATTAGAGATATCTTCTTGATTTTTTTATTTTGAAGATAACATTTCATTCTATGGCTTCTAGCATAGAATAGTTGAAATGTTACCTGTAAATATTTGTTCAAAATTAATAATTAATTCTTACTTTTAACAATATTTTAATAAACAAATTAAGTTATTTTTTTACTTATTTAAAAAATAGCAATTCCATACTAGAGGCCGTTACAGACAATGTCCTCTACAAAGTAAAAACAAAACTATGAACCTATCTTTCATAGTTCTTGAGTTAGGGATGCCATAATAAATGCTTACTTTTTATGAAAAAGGCCCCTATCCGAGGGGGTGAAGGGTCAAGGGACTTGAAAATGTGACAAAAGTTAATTCTTACTTATACCATTGTATTTGGATAACCTAAGTATTTATGATCTATGCTTATACCAACACTTTAAAAAAAAATGGTTATGATAGCTTGAAAAATTAAATAAATCACTTTTATGGTGGGAGTGCCTTCCACGCACTACATTTGTTTACCATTTTGTTGCAGCCCTGGGAGCAGCCTACGGAACAGCAAAGTCCGGCGTTGGTATTGCCGCCATGTCGGTGATGCGTCCAGAACTCATCATGAAATCCATCATCCCTGTTGTCATGGCCGGTATCATTGCCATCTACGGTCTTGTCATAGCCATTTTAATAGCCAGCAAACTTAAAACTCCCGCTGAAGGCTACACCCTCTATTCGTAAGTCAAATTGTTTACATTCACGTAACATATCTTAAAATGGGAATTAATTGATATAATAGTCTGATAACTTCCTTAAAGTACTTGTGCGTAAAATTATTTCCGGCCTTTATTTAAGGGGGTTCAAAGAAAAAATATGAAAATATAAAATTTTTTGTTTTTTTATATTCTATCAATCTAGGATATTTTCTGAAAAGTTTCATGCAAAAATTATTAAAATCCGATCAGGAACTATTTTTGTTTAATTTTGAAAAATGAATGTACCTAGATTTAATTTTTGTATTAACATTTTTGAAATATGTACCTAAAGTTGAAAAAACATGGTTTTCGGATAAAAGAGATTGAAAATTGTATTTAAGGGGAGTCAGGTGACAAAAAACCGGCAAAAATTTACTTTTTCTGTTTTATTTTTTTATTTTCTTATTCTGCCATTATTTTACAGGTTAGTGAACTCATATATATGCATGGTCTTTATCTGTGATCTCCCGAAATTTAACTTTTTGCCTCATATGTACCTTATATATATATATATGTAATTTTGGTAAACAAAAATATTCACTTTGTTAAAAAGTTACGATTTTTAATTTTTTTTTATATATATTTAAAATACAAATTTAAATTTTGTTTGCGCTATTAATGTTAATAAACATCCATATAATATTGTTCAAAAGTTTAATCATGATAGGTCTAGAGGTTCCTGTGAAAAAGGTACATGAAGTTTCACAAATTAACATTGAAAGGAAGGCTGTAACGAACCCCCTTAAGTTTTAAAGGACTAATTTGTACAATAGGCTAAGCAAATACCGGGTATCTTACAGGTCCCACCCCTATTATTTGTTTATTAATGGAAATAGACAGATTTGTTTTGGGGATTGTTAACATGACCAAAAATTGAGTTTTTTTGGTGTATCGTAAATTTCAACCCCTTCCTCAAAAAAAGTTTTAAATGAGAACCCCTATTGAGTGTTCCTCATTTTAAAGGCCTTGATCAAAGAAGAAGATTGGCGCAAACCGAAGGTCTGTATCTTGACTCTATCCAACTTAATGGCCAATCAAAGTTATAATTTTTCCCCATTTAAATAACATTAAAATGTTAAAGATGATGCATCTGTTATTTTTTACAAGGGTTTCATACAGTAGGTCACACAATAGATACAGTGTATCTGTAATTACTGCAGTGTAGTTATACTGAATTACTAATTACTATGTTTTATAACTTAGATTGAGTGACCTACTGGATGAAACCCTTGTAAAAAATAATGGATGTATCACCTATAACATTTTGAAGTTATTTAAATGGGGAAAAATTATAACTTTGATTGACCACTATGTTGTATTGAGTCTACAGACCTCCGGTTTGTGCCAATCTTCTTCTAAGAGCACTCATGGGTTTCCCCCAATTTCTTATAAGTAGATAATCGAAAATACAATTTCTATGAAAGGCGTTGATTTTAAACTCTCCTTTATTTAGTGATTTGATAAGCAATCTAGGCTACAATGCAAAATCAACTGCTATCATGTTTTGACAAATGAACCGTTTGGTAAGTTTATTAAATTTTTTTCAGGGGTTTCTTGCAGCTTGGTGCAGGTCTAGCCGTCGGTTTCGCCGGTCTGGCTGCTGGATTTGCGATCGGTATCGTAGGAGATGCTGGTGTGAGGGGGACAGCTCAACAACCGCGTCTGTTCGTCGGTATGATTTTGATCCTCATTTTCGCAGAAGTATTGGGTCTCTACGGTCTCATCGTTGGCATCTTTCTTTTCATTAAAACCTAAATATCGCAAAGTACAGTCGTACGGAGTAAATGTATTCATTAACAATAAACTCAACCTCATTGTGAGCCTTTCCTGTTTGTAAAGAAAGTATCTTTATTATAATTTTAGCAATTTTTTTAGGAAAGAAAGTTGGGGGAGAAGGAAACGGCTATTTAAAAAATGAGGGAAACCTATTTCCCCCCAACAAATGAACAACTTGTTGATTTTTCTTTATCTCTTTTGACATTCATGTCAAATTAGCACAATTTCATTATTAATTATTTATTTTAGTGAAATAACTTATATAACGCGTACATTATTACTTGAGTTTTACGACTAATTTAAATGTAAAAAATTGCATGTAAAAAATTACATTTAAAAAATTACATTTAAATTAGTCGTACAACTCAAGTAATAATTTACACGTTATATAATTTGTTTAACAAAAATAAATAATTAATAATAAAATTGTGC
>JAGFPH010001977.1:17210-27755 GCA_018207615.1 Philaenus spumarius
CAAACACTAGCAGGAAGCCGTCGTTTCGCTCTCAGATATGAATAAAAGGAATGTGCTGTAAATATCGAACCTTACTATTGCAGGCAAATTAAAAAAAGGTTTCAGGTCCGAGGCAGTGGCTCAAAAACGCCATGTGAGTGTCCCATTCAGGCCTACATACGAGACCGTTTTCGACTAGTTTGATACTCTCAACTCTCGAATGAACGTGAAAATTAAGGTTTTAAGGTGAATTTCACGAGTATGTTATTTTAATTTAGCTAAAATTTTGGCTATGAAACATATTTTTTACACCTTTATAGACAATCAAATGCAAATCAAATTGAAATGCAATTTAATTGTTTTTAGCGAATTTCCATGGGAAAAATGAGCTATTGCAGTGGCCCTTATGGCAAGATTAAGGTCGGGAGTAGCAAATGAGCACCGATCATGGTCCCCAGAACACGTTTTGGGGTGTCATTAAAAATCATATATATATATGTATATATGTGTGCGCATTTTACGTCCGATTTGGACCAAATTTAGTACACACATAGGGTTTCTAAATCGCTTGAACTGGTAGGTTAGCCAAAAAAATTGACCGGATATAGACAAAATTTTGACCGGAAGTAACTTTATGTATATATGTGTGCGCACTTTAATGGACGCATTTTACGTCCCATTTGGTCCAAATTTGGTACACACGTTGGTTGTCTAAGTCACTTGGACGAGTTCGTTAGCCAAAAAAATTGACCGGAAGTAGATCAAATTTGTGACCGGAAGTAACATGTATATATGTGTGCGCACTCTAACGGACGCATTTTATGTCCGATTTGGTCCAAATTTGGTACGCAGGTTGGTTTTCTAAGTTGCTTGGACGAGTGCGTTAGCCAAAAAAATTGACCTGAAGTAGACCGAATTTTTGATCGGAAGTATTACATTTTAGAGATTTTTCGTACTAGAATAAAATTTTTTTTGAAGTTTTATAGCTCATCTGGTTTCCCCAGAAACAATCAAAACGTAAAATACCGTAAAAGTACCAGAATTAAATCCACGGCTTTTACCGTGGTGACCTATGGCAATATATTTAGTACATGCTGGCAGAGCCTTCGTGAGTAGATCAATTTCCCAAATAGTTGTTTGAAACCCAAAAATATATATAAATTTAATTTTGGAAATTCGCTCAACTCAGGTCAGCGGTTCAGCTGCGTGGTCGAATTATTCATTTTTTAGGGTGACCCGTTATTTATCCCACTCTAACCCTCCTCCCTCCCCAAGTAATAGAAATGGAAATGGGGCAAAATTTTAAAAAAGTGAGTTTAATTTTCAAATGGGACAAAACGTATAGTGAGTTAATCTTGTCACCTAAAAAAAATCAGCTCTATAGCTCGTAGGAAGTTAGTAGAATTTACGAGGTCTGTGTAAAAAGTTCAGTGAATGGTTTAATATATCGGTATTCAACGCTTGAAACAGCGCGTGTGCATGCGTACGCAGGCATGAACATGTCTAGGCCTGCCATCGGTCGGGAATTGCGCTAGGCTTCTATTGCAGTACTTTTACAGTCATTGCAACAGAGTGTTCGAAAAGTCATGGAATAGCTACATAACTTAAGACTAGATTCAAATTGGGTAAAACGGCGACAGAAACCCATGAGATGTTGGTACAAGGATGCTGTTAGTAGGAAATGTGAGCACGCTTTCGCGCTGGCAAAGATTCGGTGGAGGCGACCATCCACAAGCAGGTTGCCGGAAAACATGGAACGTGTGAGAGCAGTGTTAACAAAAGATCGTCGATTGACTCTACGATTAATAGTAGAAGAAGTGGGTATTTGCAAAGGCACAGTTGGGACCATCGTCCATGAAGAATTGGGCAAAAAAAAGATTTGTTCACGATTTTTGCCGCATATCCTGAAAGATGATCAAAAAACAAGACGTTTTGAGGCGATTTAATCGATTTGTGTGACCGGGATCCAACTTTTCTGGATTCCATTGTCACAGGAGACGAGACTTGGTGTTACAAGTACGACCCCGAAACGAAAAGACAATCAATTGGGGTACCTTCTTCCCCGCGACAATCGAAAAGCCGCGTGGAAAAATCAGAAGTGAAGACCACGTTGATCACGTTGGCAAAGAAGGAATTATCCATAAAGAATTCGTTCCTGCTGACCAAAAGGTATATGCTGCATTCTTCTTGGAGGTTCTCAAACGTTTGTTGCAGCGCATCCGGCGTATTAAGTCACAAATGTTCCAGATTGGAAATTGGATTTTACTGCACGACAATGCAACATCGCGTACCAGCATCATTATACGCCGAATTGCTTGACTTGACGTGACGTGACGTGACTGTTTTGCAACACCCATCGTACTCTCCAGATCTGGTGATTGCTGATTTTTTTCGCCCCCACGTCTTAAGAAGGCCTTAAAGGAATCTCGGTTTGCGGACGTCGAAGAGATTCAGAACCAAGTGACGGCAATTCTGAAAACGATTCTACATGAAGACTTCTCCAACAGTTTCGAGGCGCTATACGAATGTTGTCAGTAGTGCGTTGTGTCTGGTGGAGAGTATTTTGAAGGAAAATAAAGGTACTGTATTTCTAATGTACATTCTCTGTTTTTATGTTTTTATCATACCATTTGCTGAACTTTTTAGACAGACCTCGTATATTTATTGTATAGGGGATAGTTTCTCATTTTAGTTCCTTAGATTGTTGTGAAATTCTACAGGTTTACTTTTGCTAAGCGAAATTAAAATGTACGACATGAATCTACTAAATTTCAGCTCTTTAGCTTCAAAGGAAGTAATATAATGAATTTACGGTTTTAGGGGTTGGTATCCCCGTTTTCATCCCTTAATCGCAAATGATCTAAACGCACTCGCTCTATATTTTTCTTTGTCTTAAGAAACAATTGTGTAAAATTTCAGCTCTTTATTTTTATGGGAACTAAAAGATGTTTTGTTTTGGGCAGTTACCCCATTTTAACCCCTTTAAGTGTAAGTAATCGAAATGATGTTTACGGCGTTAGCATCCTCTTGTGGTAATTAACCGCTTTACTGTCAAATATGGTCTCGGACCCGTGAAAACAGTATGCCTGTGCATAGAGAAACATACCCACATACGTTATATAATGTTTGCTTCGCTAACCAAACCCCGTGGCGACTCGTGGCCATAAATTTGTGTATTGAGCCTACATGTTTCACTTTAATTTAGTGGCATCATCAGGGTGTAAAGTGTCCCATTTCTGCTTTGCCAATACTGTACTATATACACTATAATACACTCGCGGCGGCGAAGCAAATGGAAACAGATTACAGTATTCTGATATTTCCAGTAAAATGACGATTGATTGGGACAGAGGCACTTGGATTGAGGCTGGGGTATCGTAGATCCTCACGCATACACAGTAGGGCCCGGAGTTTTGCGTGAATGACAGGATTTTTTATATAATAGAGCGATATAAATCTTACCTAAAAAAATAACCGATTCTAAATTTGTCAAGTAGGTTCCTACGGTAATAAATGAAAATGTTTGCAAGAAATGTGTGTTAGTTCAGTATAGGTCCAACCTAAAATGATGTTAAGCTTTTGATCCAAATCAGCTGTTTTATTTATAATATGTAACAGCAGATGTTTGAATTATTTTTTCTTTATCCACTCTAGACTCAAAAACTGTTCGACCGATTTCTCTTAAAATTTTACACTTTATCCGTACCATTGCCAGGAGTGTTTAGACGTTACAATTACTACAGTCTAAAGCCCCGTTTACACGCTACGATAAATCGTAACAATAAATTGTTACAATGTATCGTTACAATTTATCGAAGGTGTGAGTACCGTTTGGCAACGATCTCTTGTCCAATCTTCATTGTCGACTGCGGTGCACTCGGTTAGCTTTTGCCATGGAGGAAGTTGTGGTCTTATCGTTTTTTTGGCAAGAAAAGTGAAAATGTCGCGAAAACCAAGAAAAAAGTGGAGCCGCCAGCGGTTGCTGAAGAAAAGTGAATTTTCTCATATAACATTATTGAAAGACTTGCGAAATGAATCCAATGACTGGCGGAATTATTAAAGAATGGATGAAGAGACTGTTGATTTGTTAAGGTTAGTTTCTCCGTTTCTCAGCTACCTTAAGATTCCTTGCCACCGGAAGAAGCTTGAAGGGCATGGAATTTTCAACTGCCATTTCTAAACAAGCTCCTGCAAAATAATCCCGGAAACCTGTGGTGCTATCTAAAAGTATTAAAAATAAACGGTACCAGATAACTGCCACATACTTTCTCCCAGTTGAAACTTTATACCTTCCCAAGAGTAGCAAAGGAGGTGGTTTTTAGAATTGCAAAAGTAGGAAAATGTTACCATGGAAAATATTAGATGCATGTAACATCGATATTATATTATTATTATTATTAAAACTATTCGATCGATTTCGAACAAATTTGCACCAAACATGTCAATTAAGCCTGTATAAAAAGCACGAAAAAGGTTTTGCAAATTTTTGAAAAACAACCCCTTTTTGGCCAAAAAAACTTAAAAGTCAGTTATTATTATTATTATTATTACCTAAACGAGAATTTTTAGAAAGATGCGGTTTTTTGTATATGGTAGGGCTACAAATAAGCCAAATTTTATCAAAATCGTTAGAGCCGTTTTTGAGAAATTTGGATTTTTCTCGTTTTTTTGCCATTTTTAGGGAGTAAAACCCCTTAAAAATCAAAAATTTGAAAAAATGAATAAAACTCCTGGAGATATTTCAGAACTACACCTACATACCAAATGTCATCAAAACCGGTCCGTTGGTATGGTCTCCAGCTCTGTACACATACTTACAGACAAACAGACACACTAACAGGCATTACAAAAAAAAAAAACACTTTTTGTGTTCAGTTAGCACTAAAACAAATAACTCCACTCAAAGGGTTCAGGGAGCACCAACACAGATAATTCCACTAAACATTTTTTGGGGGTTCAGGGAGCACCAAAACAGATAATTTCACTAAAAATTCAAATTCTAAAATTTGGACGAAAACAATACTTTCTCCATATATTACGTATAGGGTGGAGAAAGTAAAAAATCATACAGGTATGTTAATTAACAGTTTCTATTTATTTTCAAACAATGTAGGTACAATACAAACATTACAACCAAATGTATTACAATATAAAGTGAAATCATAGAATATGTTTTACACTTGAAAATGTACGTTACTCTGAGAAATGTGAAAAGTAGGTCGAAACATTTTTTCCCATCGATTCGTTGGGATTTACTTTACTTGAACTTGACATGTATCGAGTAAATAGGTTTTTCAGTTTAGGGTTGTGGAGATTCTTGTTGCTGAGTGTTGGGTTGTTGAGAGTTGACTTGATCAGGTTTGTTTGTTTGAAAGTTTGGCAGTTGTTCAGGGTAAGGTACCTGAGAGTAAGAAAGTTGATTGTCTGATATTTTAGAGATGTATGGTGGGGATAGATGGAGGGTACAGTTGAGGATTGGATTGTTGATAGTAATTATTTTCAAATGAAAGGTGTGGTTGTCTTTTCGTTAATTTAAAATCTTTGGTGAAGGCTTCAAGCCTTCAAAAATCACATCATTAATGAGTTTTCGAGCGAATACGTCCTGGTTTCCTTTAAGGGAACGTAGCTTATGGGCTATATACTTTCCGTAGGCTTCGAATTCATCATCAGGAAGAATAGCTTTTAGCTGCTGGCGTGCTAGCTGAATCACCTCATCTGTCGAAGTCAGGTTCTTTTTCCGATTTGGTTTCGGTACACTTGGTGATGGTGTCACACTTTGTAGTGTAGTTGATCCATCATCACCTGATGTTGACAGAGCCGATGTGGTGACGACCTCTCGTTGGTGGAAATTTTCTACATCCGTAGATTCAGAATCTTCCTGAAACAAAATGGAACATATACTTTCAGTTTCCATAATCGTACAAGAATGGAAGGCTGTAGCAGATGAATAAAACAGAAATAGTCCTTCAGCCAGGTCCGAACAAATGGAATGGTTTATAGAAAATGTCGACTTAGGCCTACAGAAAACGAAAGTATCAGCTGAGAGTAGTGTAGGTAGTATCAACTGTAAACAGTGTTATAGGCTGACGCGGTTCTGGTATAACGCCGCATGCCGCATGATACATTTTTTGCATTATGTTAAATTTCATCTTCTAAATTTTTAATATATCGAAATAAAACAGCTGTAAAATTGTATTTCTTTAGTTAACACTAGAGGGCTCCACCCACTGCTCGCTTCGCTCGCCAACCCCCACGGTGACTCGCGTCGAAGCAAATGCAAATAGGTTATCTATACCAGGTGTCTTAAAAGTCCCACTCCCACCCTTTAACTTTTGTGTTTGTTAAAACAAACAAATATCCTTTGGGGAACGATACTAACTTAGCCCAAAGTATCTTTTGAAGCAATCGGAAATTTTGAGTGTCCCCTAAAAATGAAGGGTTTTGGGGCAACTCAAAAATTTTAAATGGGAAGTATGGTCATGTGATACCTCATTTTAAAGCTCTATTTAAGACTAGGAAAATGACATAAAGAAAATAAAAATCGGAACACCCAAAACAAAATGGCGGCCCTAAACGTGTTAAAATAAATCGACATAAAGCTACTAATATCTTGAAAAGGAAGAGTTTTCACCTGGTATATATAAAAGCCAAATCCACTGCCACACTGATCACGATTTCTCAAACACTACTGAATGGATTGGAACGAAATTTGGTATGAGGCTTCCACTAGAGCATAGGTGCTCACTAAGAAAGGTTTTAAAAAAATTCAAAATTTTAGGGGTGTTTGGGGGTTGGTCAAAGTTACTAAATCACGATTTCTCGAAAACTACTGACGGATTGGAACGAAATTTGGTATGTATCTTCCTCTAGGGCCATTGGTGCTCTCTAAGAAAGGGTTTCAAAAAATTCGAAATTTTAGAGGGGTTTTGTTGGTCAAAGTTTTCTAAATCACGATTTCTCCAAAACTACCAAACGGATTGGAATGACATTTGGTATGTAGCTTCTCCTAGGGCCATAGGTGCTCGCTAAGAAAGGTTTAAAAAAAATTCGAAATTTTATGGGAGGTTTGTGGGGGTCAAATTTACTAAAAATCCCAAAAAGAAATACATAGTTGTATTATATTTATTGATATAATATATTTTTTGTTAATATACATTTAACTTTGATTTGTCTATCCGTGCAAAGCCGGATCGGGTCAGCTAGTTTTATACAAATAAGCCTTATTATTAAATTATATATGTCCTATTTATTTTAATTAGGATTTAACATAATGGTTTCTTATTTTTAAATTCCTTAATTTATTAAGGTTTTATTCTCTAGCTTTAAGGAAAGTATAACAAAACTTTGTTACTATATTTTCACCCCTTAGCAGCACGCGACAAAATGTCAACCTATGATACTTTTTTAATGTATGTTGTAAGAAATAAATGTAAACATTTTCAGTTTAATAACTTAAAGGAAAATATGATAATGAATTTGTATTGTTTTAGGGGTTGTTACACTTAATTCGAAAATATTCTAGCCTATGTTACTCAAGGATAGTGTAGTTTTTTATTAGTAAAACTATTTTTTTCAATCGGTTCAGTAGTGCCAGAGATTACCCCCTACATACAAACAAACAAATTTTGCCTCTTTATAATATTACTAGGGGAGACCCCTGCGTACTCCGCACTCCAACCCCCAATGGAACCTTCTAAAAACAGTTACTATTTATAATAAAGGTGTAGGATTAATAATAACCTCAAAACTAAGACAATACATAATGTTAAATGTATAAATCAAATTATTTCTTATATTTTATAACAGCAGTTATAATAATGGTTAAAAGAACCAGCAAGGCTGAGGTCTGTACTTTAAAACCCTAACCTAAAAGCTAGAAATACAAAAATAATTGCTTCAAATTTTGAAATCAGCTGTTACTGGAAATATTGGAGCAAACAGCTATATTATGTCATTTTATTCAATTGGTAGCTAGGGTAATAAATGTAAATACATGTGTTGGTTTATCATTCTAGGCCTAACCTAAGGATTTTTTCCGACTAAATTTGCAAATATTGAAATAAAAGAAGGTTTTTATCGAAACGAATTATAGCCTATGTTACTCAGGGATAGTGTAGCTTTTTATTAGTAAAACTATTTTTTTCAATCGGTTCAGTAGTGCCAGAGATTACCCCCTACATACAAACAAACAAATAAACAAACAAAAAACAAACTTTACCTCTTTTTAATATTAGTATAGAAGTATAGATAACCCCAAAGCTAAGATGGTAAAAATGTTAAATGTTCAAATCAAATTATTTCGTATATTTTATAACAGCATTAATATAATAAAGCTTGTAATTTGCCACAAGCAGGAAAAACACCGATGTAGTTCAATAAATTCAGTTAAGAATTCTCAAGGAGTTTGAGCTGCCATGATATCAATTGAATAAAATCAACACAAGGTTAAAAAAAAACAAATAAAACAGAATAAACGAACCAGTGCGACAACATTTCACTAGTGAACGACCCTTGCAAACTGAGTCAAATAAATGGGTGCTACTGTTTACACGTTCAAATTTATCATTACGATTCGCAGAAATTGATGCCGTCCTGCACCAACCTTCCGATCCAATTCCAACTCAAATAAATCGTTACAATCTCCTGCTTACAAGCAACAATAAATTGTATCGATCCGATTGTAACAATTTATCTTAGCGTGTAAACGGGGCTTAAGGCTCGGCTCCCTACATTCAAAACGGCGAAGTTGGGTACCAATTTCAATGTTAAATAACCAAAACATACCTTCACTATTAAGCATATTTTTGTGTTGTTTTTGTCAAAAAACGAAAGCTGTATTTTTTTCCTTAAAGTAAAATAGATTGTGGGTGTTGATTGCTAAGGTTTTTTGCAGTATCTCTTTTTGCAACTGAGTAAAAAATTAACAAAGTTTACTATTTTTTACGATTTATATCATACGTTTAAGAAAACAATAAAACGGGTTTTGAAAATGTATTCGGCAATCAACATCCGCATGTGACAGTACTTCAAAATCAAACCAAATTTTTAAATTTATTCCACGAATTAACGAAAAAAAATGACTTATTCTGTAGCATTGCTTTTATGGGAATCAGATTCAATATGGCGGGCAGGGTATTCCCTTAAGGTATTGAAATGGGGTAGCTACCCCTATAAAATAAATATAAATTAAACTAACTTCCTACAAACCGTAACTCTAAAATTAAGTAGGCCTAATATTATTTTCTAGGAATATTTGCTATTTCATTACTTAAGTCAAAGGGATGACATGAAATAACTACCCTTAAAATTAAATAATAATCCATTTACTTTTTCTATATTCTCAAAAATTACTCAACTAATTTCACTAAAATTTCACAATTTACACCTCATTACTACCAGGATTATTTAGAGAATATAGTCACTACGAACAAATAGATTTAAATGTGGGAGCTACCCATATACAATAAAAATAAATTGAACTAAATTCCTACATACTATAAAACTATAATTATTATTATTTAATATTATTCTTAATTGATGTAACAAAAATTTGCAATTCAATTATTTTAGTCAAAGGGATGAAATGGGGTAGTTAACCCTTAAATTCAATCAAGCATTGCCGGGTCCATTAGTATTACACAAAGCCTTTTTTCTTGGTTTTTTCTTTGTTTTTGCTTTTATTTTATTAACTTAACCTAAAAAATCTGTTGTGAATAAAAATAAACTGATTCTAGGTTTGCGAAGTTGTTTACTATCTTAATGAATGTAAATGCACTCAACAACTCACGGCCGTAGCCAGGAAAACTTTTCGGGGGAGGGGGGGTCAGGTCAGGACCGGCGATTTGAATTTAAACCCTTTTAACACGTTCACTGCTAAGGACGCATACGTGAGCTTGACCCTGAACACTATGAGAAGCGGCCGAGACGCACAGTGCATTGCACTTCAACCCCCGTATTGGGAGTATTTTCAATACACAATGAATTGCGTGCTTCGAACGCCAACCCCCGCATTGGGAGTATTTGCAATACAAAGAGCATTGCGTGTTTTGTTAGAGAAAAGTATTTTTGTTGAACTTTCATAGTTTTCTTATCTATATATATATATATATAAGCCAAATTCACTGACTCACTAAGCCAAATTCACTGACTCACTGATTACGATTTCTCAAAAACTACTGAACGGATTGGAACGAAATTTGGTATGTAGCTTCCTCTATGACCGTAGGTGTTGATAAGACAGGGTTTAAATAAATTCGAAATTTTAGAGGGGATTTGGGGAGAGTCAATGTTACTAAATCACGATTTCTCCAAAACCACCGAACGGATTGGAATGAAATTTGGTATGTAGCTTCCTCTATGACCGTAGGTGTTGATAAGACAGGGTTTTACAAAATTCGAAATTTTAGAGGGGGTTTGGGGGAGGGGGTCAAAGTTACTAAATCACGATTTCTCCAAAACCACCGAACGGATTGGAATGAAATTGGGTATGTAGCTTCCTCTAGGGCCATAGGTACTCGCTAAAAAAGGGTTTAAAAAATCGAAATTTTAGGGGAGGTTTGGGGGGGG
>JAGFPH010001977.1:46212-69242 GCA_018207615.1 Philaenus spumarius
GTAGAATGTTGTAGAAGGTTCCAGAATGTTTTAGAATTTTGTAGAATGTTGTAGAATGTTCCAGAATGTTTTAGAATCTTCCTGAAGGTTCAAGAATGTTGTAGAATGTTCCAGACGGTTCTCGACAATCAAAGGGACTTCCTGTTCCGGAATGTTCTAGAAACGGGAAGCTGGCTATGAAACTAAAAACCTAAAACGTGGCACACATTACTCTTAAGTTATAATATAGGAGAGAAAAATATTTACATTATTTCAATAGCTAGCAGGAAACCATTTAATTTGTTTATAAACTTATATAAAAATAACTTTCAATTTATTTATATAAAATACAATTGGTATTTATTCAACACACACTGGCAGTCAAGGCCTTATTGATAGCATTGGTCTAATGTTGGTTGATTGCATAAAGGAATAACTAAACATTCTATACAAATTAACTCTTGACGTTTAAAAAGACTTACAAAATTATGTTTTTGAGTTTAATAATTTAAAATGTTTAAATGCTATTTTGAAACGGATAATTATTGGTTGGTTATTTTTTCAAACTAAATGCCATGTAGTACCACATAATATCTTGCAATAGCGCATAATATTATGTAATAGCACGTAATTGTACCTAATATCTTGTAATAGCATTATTAAATATCACGTAATATCTTGAAATAGTAACCAATATCATGGTAGTATCAAGTATCTTGTAATAGTATGTAATACCTTGAAACAGCACGTAATATCTTGTAATAGTTCGTAATATCATGTAATGAGGAGTTATGAGAAACAAACTGGAAGAATACGTGATTTTCGTCGTTTACTAGCGCTGGCTGGACACGTAAAGGGTCTACTCCATTAAACGAGAAAACGACCGTAAACGCAAGCGCTTCTTTCTATAGCCGTATCTAAACAGTGTAATTTCTTGCAGCTAAGCGCTTGACATTGCCTCATTTCAAAGCATTTTATAAATCCATCTTTTGTAATTGAGTGCTGAAGAAAAAACTCAATTTTCTTTATAAAATTGCGGATCCGGCTTGCATTTCACTTTTAATTATACATTTTTTTTGTGAAAAGAATTTAACATTGTTCTTATGGGATACAAATCCAAGATGGCAGCCACTACAGCAGACCCTTATGAGAATCATAGATAGGTTTGGAGGAACCTCATTATGCGCTTTCAGCCAGGAGACTCGAAACTGAAATAGCTTTTTTAATTGCGTGAGATCTTATTCCTTACATTCATTTCAGCGAGCGCAGTCTTGGGTACCTGCTAGTAACATACAGAGTATACAATGATAGACAAGGCATTATTTTAGGGTTGAGAAATACTTAATGAAATACCTTCACTTTGAAATTTTTTCACATGTACATTGAAAAAAGGTTCTTTAAAAATTACAAAAATTAATTGACCGAGCGAAGCGAGGTCTCAGTTTTAGCTCGACCGTTCGGCATTTCGTGTGATTGTCTGTCTGTTTATCTGTCTCACGATTACGGCCGAACGCCTTGCCCGGGTGTGATGATTTTTTTGCATGAATGTTCCGTATTCCTAGGCCGAGCGATGTATGTATACGGTTTTTTCCATTTTTCATTTTTAACCCATTAAATAAAATAAAAATGGCGGCCGCACCGTTTCTCTCAGTGTAAGCGTTTTTCCAAAACCAGTTTATGGCTTAACCGTAAGTCGAATTTAAAAACTAATAACATTTTGCCAGTAGAAAATTTGATTTTAAACAAAATTTTATTCTTGATTTTTTCCGTATCTCTAACGGTAAGCTCACAAAATGAGCGCAAACTTCAAATTTGTTAAAAACTGTCCAAGGTTTTGTATTTTAACCATGTTTTTATACGTTTATTCCAAACCAATTCAAAAGTGTTCCATAGCTTTTTTGCAGATAAAGGTTCAAAGAATTCATATATGCCAGTAAAAAAAATGATTGAAGTAAATTTAACAAAGTTATCAGCTCAAGAAACAAGCATGTTCAGTAACGAAAGGAAAAAGTTCAACTATAGGCCTACATAAAAGAAGTAAAATTTGTTTGTAATTTTTTCATAAATTTAAAAAAATTTCGTAACTTAGTTCTAAATAGAACTGTATAAAAATATTTATCAATTTCAAATTTCTTATTTTGAAAACAAACGCCAGTTTTTATGTTCCTACTGCAAGACTGCTAACAAAACTAGGCCTATTTTGAATAGTAATTTAGTAATACCATAGATCATGAATAATAAATAGATCTTGCATCCATACGGGGGTTGTGTGCCGGAAAAAAGGTGTTCGCGAAAATAGTACATGATCGCGCCGCGAGGTAGCGCTAGTGAGAAAGCATTGTAAGCATTGGTGTTTCCAACCAGCTTCCTTCGTTTCCCCAATAGATAGCGCCAAAAAAGTCGAATTTCCAGTGGAACAAAATATTGCATTGGATCGGAGTTCTATTAGGTTATCCAAATACAATGGTAATACTATATCCTTTGCCCAAAAATGACATATTATTATAAGAAATTTTAGAGAATAAATCAAAGAATTGAACTATATACTTGTAAACTACTATTCCATAAAAGTATTTGACTTAGCTTTACTATAATTACAAAATGAGATGAAACAAATGAAACCTCGCGGCGATAAAGGACATATCTAAGTAAAACTCAATGCCCACTAAAAGAAAATCTTTAGCAGTTAAAGCTCAAGAAAAGAAAAATAACGAGAACTAGAAACCCCGGAATCGCGGGAATTGCAAAATAATGTTTCACTGGCTAAATCTTCTGCTTACTTCCTTAATGGCACACTATTTTTAACCTAAGCTCAAAACCAAATTTGTTATTTCAACGAGTGAGGTCTACTGTTAACAGAACTACTAGTCATTTACCGTTTTTTTTTTTTTTTTTTGTAAATTTCACATGTCCAAATGTGCGAGCGAACCAATCACGGTTGTTAGGCACGCAGGGGAGGGGGGTTGCCCTACAATGAGGCCTATTTGTTCTACTTTTATAAAATTCGAATATTGAATTTTGAACGTTAATTACAATTTTAAATGTAGGCCTATCTATAGTAAATCCATATTATTAGAAATAGTAGATTAGGATTGTATATTCCCAAAACTGTGTAAGATAGAGCACGAATTGTTTCACATTTCCAAGAAGGCCTACATAGTAGAACATGTACTTCTGGCCTAGTTGAGTGTTATCAGTGAAACACCTGACTATCAGTTCCCGTGATTACAACGTCATGTGACGTCACGGGTTTAACAAGTAGCCTAATTAGAGAAAACTATTATTACCAATTAGATAACAACTGTGAATTGTAGGCCTGCCAACGTGGTAGAAGAAAAAAATGAAAAGTAACACCGGCGATGTGTGACCGATCGCTTGTAGAAAACCTTGCGATCAAACCAAAATCCTATAACTTTAAATGAGCAATTCTTGTAACTTTGTATCTGTCGCGGATCTCGAAAACGGCTCTAACGATTTTGATGAAAATTTGCATACAGGGGTTATTTGACGTCAGGAATTGAATGCGCTAGGCCTTGAGTCTTCAAAAACGCGCATAAAATTTTGAAAAATGCGCGTAAAATTTAAAATCTGAACTTCTTTTTATACCACCTTTCAAGTCACTTAGAAGGCGAATAGGTACAGCTTCTTTATATGTCTCCTTCAAAGTCACTAAATATTCGAATAGATACATTATAGATACAATCCAGATGTTAAAAATACTGAACGATGCTCGTTCACACAGGTACAAACGAGCCAAAGATTAGCGAGAGCCTTTAGAGAGTTTTCCAACTGCGAGCGAAGCGAAGCAGCCATCTGAGGCCGTAGGCCGATACGGGGTTTGGACGCGAAGTGTCCAGTGGCTGAGCCCCTAGTTAATGTTTATAAGCGGAATATTTTATAATTTTTTATTCGGCCTTTTTTAGCATGGGCATTTCTTGGGTCATTTATTCAATAAGGCGCCCTTTTTTGCAATATGACGAAATCAGTCCTTGGCAAGGCCGTAGCCAGGGGGGGGGGGGACCAAGACCCCACAAATCCCGAAATTCAGGGTAGTAAAAATTAATACCAGGTGTAAAAAGTGCAAATTATAAAATAGACAACACAACAGAGGATCCAACAACATACTGTTTTTTACATCATTATGCACTGCATGCATTCTGATTTTTAGATTTGATTTAACTACAACGTACAATACACATGGATGCAGTAGGTTACAGCCTTACTCTCTTGTGAGCTTGATCTGATCTATTAAATAAGAAAACTATGAAGGTTCAACAAAAATACTTTACTCTAACAAAGCACGCAATGCATTGTGTATTGAAAATACTCCTAACACGTTGGCGTGCAAAGCACGCAATGCATTGGTTATTGAAAATTCTCCCAATATGGGGGTTAACGAAGCACGCAATGCTCTGTGTATTGAAAATTCTCTCAATAAGTGGGTTGGCGTGCGGAGCACGCAATGCATTGTGTATTGAAAATTAACCTAACACGGGGGTTATCGTGCGAAGCGTGCAATGCATTGTGTATTGAAAATTCTCCCAATATGGGGGTTGGCGAAGCACGCGATGCATTGTGTATTGAAAATCCTCCCAACACGGGGGTTGGCGGGCGAAGCAAGCAATACATTGCGCATTTGAAATACTCCCAATGCACTGTGCGTCGACCGCTTGTCATAGTGTTCATTGTCAAGCTCACATGTGCGACCTTAGCAGTGAAAGTGTTAAAAGGGTTTACATTCAAATCCCTGGTCCTGACCAGACCCCCCCCCTCCCCCTGGCTACGGCCTTGGTCCTTGGGATTGATACAAAATTAGGGTTATGAATAGTTATGATCGCCATATAACATACGATATGTCGTTAATGGAATCAGGTTTTGCACCGTCAGGTATAGGAACACCTATAAAATGCAATTTAAACAGGAAATCTGCCTGATATAAATGTATGTGTTAGTTTTAATTTTGCAAAAAAAAAACTGGATAAGTAATTCCAAATAGGCTAATTTGAACTGTGGTATGCGTTGTAATTTTACCATTACTATTTAAATGGTCGTTAATACTTAATTAAAATGTTCTGTTTTTGAGTAATTTAGGTTTAAAATTTCCAAACAGCCGCCATTTTGAAACGCATGATTGGATAGAATCGATTATTTTTCTCAGGATAGATCACTGTTAGGTTAAACTTCATGCCAAATTTGAACTCAATCAGTCGAACCGTTCTTTAGATATGAATTATTTTGTAAAAAAAAAAAAATGGCGGATGAAAAACGAAGCGTTTTCGGGCCTATGTTTATGAGAACTTTTTTTCTTATTTTTAGCCATAGAATGAGCTACCGAGACATTGCCGCGTAGTTCTGAATCACCCTGTATGTTGTACAAGAGTAAATAATTAGAACAAAAGGACTCATTAATTTTATTTAAATATTATCGTAGCTATAATATCAAGAGGGTGCTGCAT
This sequence comes from Philaenus spumarius, assembly GCA_018207615.1. Taxonomy (NCBI): domain Eukaryota; kingdom Metazoa; phylum Arthropoda; class Insecta; order Hemiptera; family Aphrophoridae; genus Philaenus; species Philaenus spumarius. The sequence goes on from JAGFPH010001977.1 coordinate 51,648, forward strand.
GCAAGCCGCCATTGCATACCGTAAAATAATGCCTTATCTATAAAGCTGTATCAAATCTCATTTGTGTAGGTTCAATTAACAAGGTCCCATTCAAAGGCTCAAGTACCACGCGTGTTAGATTAAAAACAATTTAAGACAAAAATGTTTCCTAAAAACAAATATATTTAAACTAGCTGACCCGGCAATGCTTCGCTATTGCATAATTATTTTGGTGAAATAAATGCGACAAATGATGGGTAATTTTGTGTGTCATAAGGATATGGATCGTAGGATCTAAACCATGTCATTTATACCACTTCATAGCTGTACACATTTACATGTCGTCATAGGACCTAGTTCAACTGTTTTGTTTTTGTGATAATCGGTGTTGCAGTTGTGGTGCAACCCTGACATTGATTTTTCAGACCATGAAAGTAACTTTGACCCCCTCCCCAAACCACCCCACTAAAATTTAGAATTTTTTAAACCCCTTTCCTAGTGAGCACCTATGGCCCTAGATAAAACTACATACCAAATTTCGTCCCGATCCATTCATAGTTTTAAAAAATCTTGATTTAGTAACTTTGACCCACCCCCAAACCCCCCTAAAATTTCGATTTTTTTTTTTTAAACCCTTTCTTAGTGAGCACCTATGGCCCCAGAGAAAGCTACATACCAAATTTCGTTCCGATCCGTTCATAGTTTTTGAAAAATCTTGATTTAGTAACGTTGACCCCCCAAAACCACCTAAAATTTCGAATTGTTTGAAAAACTTTCTTAGTTAGCACCTATGGCCCTAGAGGAAGCTACATACCAAATTTCGTTCCAACCCGTTTGGTAGTTTTGGAAAAATCGTGATTTAGTAACTTTGACCCCTCAAACCCACCTAAAATTTCGAATTGTTTGAAAAACTTTCTTAGTTAGCACCTATGGCCCTAGAGAAAGCTACATACCAAATTTCGTTCCAATCCGTTCAGTAGTTTTAGAGAAATAGTGATTTAGTAACTTTGACCCCCAAACCCACCTAAAATTTCGATTTGTTTGAAAAACTTTCTTAGTTAGCACCTATGGCCCTAGAGGAAGCTACATACCAATCCGTTCAATAGTTTTTGAGATTTCGTGATGAGTCAGTGAGTGAGTGGTATTTGGCTTTTACATACAAGTACATAGATTAATATTTTGGAAATTATTTTTTAAATAAAATGAGTGCAGAGATTCGTATTCGCTTCGCGTAAGCAAATTCGTAGTTTCAAAGATTCACTGACATTGTCCTATCTGTGCTTGTTTAACCGTTTAACCTCTAAAAGTATAGATTCACGACAGAACGTCGCCTAACGACAATAACTGTTATCAATGTAGCCGAGCTTCTATTTATCTGACACTTGTAAGACTACTATATTTTCTTGAAGATAACACTTGCAGAGGCCTGCTACAGGTAAGTGTTTATTTTGCGTTAAAACAAAATGGCAATTGCGTGAAAATTCCACGTTACATGAATAGTAAACAATTAAATTACACATGGGCGCCCATACCAAAGAGCGCCACGTCCCCTTCCTCCCCTAGCTCCCAGGGAAAGGAAAATATGTATATTATTAATTATAGTCAGGTATTTTTCTTTAAAGAGATTAGCACTATGGGCAGAGGGGGCCACTATATGGGTCGCAAACTTAGTATGTTTTTTAGGATGTCAAAATGTACTATATTACTAAGTTCAATTGTCCTGCATTTTTTAACTTCCCGCTATTGAAAATTTTCTAAAATCGGGAAGTTATTGGTTTCACCCCGTTTTTCGACAATCGAGTATTCATCAGATCTCGACGTTTTGAGGTCCTAGGAATCTTCCCTGACCACTCCCGAGAGGGTGTCACCCTGTCTGTATGTATGTGTGTGTGTGTGTGTGTGTATGTAAGTATGTGACCCGCTTATAACTTTTGAACGGCTTAACCGATTGGATCCTACCAAACGGCGTTCTAAAGAGTTCCATCAAACTTAGATTCCCTGAAAATTTCAACTAATTCGGACCGGTAGGTTCCGAGAAATTTCGAAAAAACTAAGAAATAAAAAAATTTCAAATCAGGTTTTTTTTAATAACTTTTAAATGGCTTTACCGATTAATTCCAAAATCTAATCAGCTTTTAACCTTGAAAAGCGACGTCGATCGCTACCAGTCCGGTCAAAATCGGTTAATTCTTTCGTGAGATATCGTGAACGAAAGAAAATCAAAAAAAGTGTTTTTTCTCAATTTCTCCGAAATTTTTCATCAGAAAGTTTTTGTTGTCGATTCTTTCAATGGACTCAAAAAACTGCATCGATTGCCGCAAATCGCATAAAAATCTGTTGATTCATTCGCGAGATATCGTGAACGAAAAAAAATAAAAAAAGTGTTTTTCCTCAATTTCTCCGAAACTTTTCATCTGAAAATTTTTTGTTGTTGATTCATTCAATGGATTTAAAAAACTGCATCGATTGCCGCAAATCGCATAAAAATCGGTTGATTCATTCAAAAGTTATGGCAGTTCAAAATGTCCAAAAATAGTGTTTATCAAACTTTCATCAAACTTTTGTAATTAAACTTAGCGGGAAGTTACAGGGATGGCCTTTAGGGTCAATCGTTTTCCAAATTTTTTTTCCAGGTAACGTCATTTTTAACTCCCTGCTGCCTGGGCTATTCTTTTTAAATGAGGTCAAATAATTTTATATCTATTTAGTAGCGAAGAAATCCATCAGATTTTTTTTCACACTGTATAGTTCGACATTTTCTGCCTCCTACAGAGTTGCAAAGACTAGAGTCTAACGACAATTCCGCCGCTAAATATTCAGCAGCACTGTACAACTTGTAGATGGATAATAATGCAATGAACTGCTGCGCGCGTCACATTAATATCTTATGTAACTCGGCCTTCCATAAAGTGACTTCAATTTCACACTATAGCCTACCGAGTTCCATTTTAATGCACTACTCCATTACGAACAGAATACATTATTCTTTGAATGTTTGAAATCGTATTTGACGTACCCGTTTCCTCTGGAGGGTCCCTCAAATAAGAATTACATTTCATAATTTTTTTTATAATAATGCATTTTTTCCATTTAAATCAAATCGCAAGCAAATTTGCACAGGGTAACTCTCCAAATTAAATTAAGAAATAGGTACTAGCAATAGGGTTGTAACCTAAAAAAATGTTAAACCAAAAAGTGCTCTAATAGATATCACGATAAAATACTTAGGTTTCATATTTTTTTTACATTTAGAATGAACCGCACGAAAATAATCCAGGAAGATCTCCGGAAATAGGTAACAATAACTCTAACAATAAGGTAATAATTTTTCGAGGTCCTTAACTTATGGCCGATTAGGTCGTCTGCTTCGTTTATATATAGTAAATTAGTTTTATCTTGCAAACCTTGCAATGCTATAAATATTTTGTTTTTACGACGATAAAACAATAAATATTAAAAGCATTGTAAACATTTTACAACTAAAACAAGTTAAAGTTGATTTTAAAATTATAGCGTGTAAAAAATCACATAAAAATTATTAATTTTAAAATCCATTAAAATTATCAAATTAGTTTTGTAAAAAATGAAAAAACTTTACGTTTATAGAAGGTTAGATGAAATTAAAAATTATCAAATTCCTTAGATTGACCATGAGTGTTAAACCATCTGAATCTAAAAACCTTAAACATTTTTCTATGGAATGGTATGCACCGTCAAACTGATAACTACAAAATTAACAATTATAATTTTGTTCCCTTGCCTAAGGCTTACAATTTATGCGAAGCAAATCTCCCCTACACTTGAAAACTCGTCCAATTGATTTCCACCAAATACTTCCCTAACATATGTTTTATCGCAGAGGTCAAGGTCCACCTCTCTGTAAAAAACACGCTAGCGATTTTCCCTATTCGCATGCATACATTTCTGCCCGGCACTGCCCCTTATCACCCGCCACAAGGTCACCAGTTGACCTTGTCAATGTCCCGAGTCAGCTGATAACGGCCTAGAATGCCGTTCACCCAAATACTGCCGCTAGAGAAACCAAAATAGTTTTTAACATGAATATGTTTGACCGCCGGGGGTCGGGAGAAAATTTCTTAGCAATTGAGGTCGATGTAAAGGTATATATGTATACTATACTGAAAAAATATAAATGATTTTCCGCTATAATAAACAAATGTAAGGAACTTACATCTGCTATAAGAACAAGGTTATGCTTGGAGCATATGCTAGTCATCTACAGTTGCATCGGCTTGGCTGGTGAAGACGTACTGGTCCTGATGAATAAAATTAAGAATATGCTTATAACTAAATACCATTAAGGAAAATCAGTAGGTTATCTAGCATCTGCTTTAATAATAAGGTTGGCTTGGAGCATATGCTAGTCATCTACAGTCGCATCGGCTTGGCTGGTGAAGACGTACTGGCCCTGATGAATAAAATTAAGAATATGCTTATAACTAAATACCATTAAGGAAAATCAGTAGGTTATCTAACATCTGCTTTAAGAATAAGGTTATGCTTGGAGCATATGTTAGTCATCTACAGTCGCATCGGCTTGGCTGGTGAGCAAGGGAAACACACCGAGGAAAACATCCACGAATCAATGTTTTTTCGTGAAGCGGAGGTACTATAAGTTTTACCTTCTTTATTATAGTCTAATTATTTCTTTTGATGACGGTTATTGGCCATGTCTTACACTATTATTGCTAACTTAAAATGTAAATTTAAAGTAAAAACAATTAACCTTTCAATGTCTAAATAAAACATATAGCTAGGCGTGTTTTGCACATGGGCGGATTTACGGGGGTGCTAGGGGGCGCGTCGCACCCCCAGATTTTTGTGATGATAATTTTTTACAGATAAATAAACATGTTTTCTGCTATAGTAATTTTATAAATTTTGTTTGAAAAAATATTTGATTTCTTAAATAATCCAGAACCAACTTCATTTATCTTAAGATGTTAAAACTACGATAGCACGTGAGACGTGAGTCGTGTAATTAGAACTTAGGCGGATTAAAGAAAACTGCATACCGATCCCGACTGATAGTAGGCCTACTGATGAAAGTAGATCCACTTAGCCTACCGACAAGCAGCAAACGGCGGATGGTATAGCTCGGAATTTGTAGCAAGGACTCTGACCTTGAGATGCGCAGTAAACTCGGAGTTCATTCGAGTGGTGGGGGATCAGAGAAGCTCAGTCGATTACCGAGCTTTGAACGGAACACTTCGGTCTTGAAGCAATTGTACGCGTTTCCAATAACATTATTGTCCGTGCACAAATCAATTTTTAATTTAACTATCGCTGTTTATTATTGTTATTTAGCGTTGTTTATTTTTTATTGTTTATATTTGTATAATTAGATTTAATGGAAGGCAGTGTCATATCAAAGTTAGGGGGTAGAAAAGTTATTCACAGCCAAACCCGTGAGATCATTGCTAATGTTTACCACTTTAAGAAAAGAGAAGCGGAAACAAATGATCCAAAAAATACCAAGTTCAAGCTTTATTTTATGTTGGTATGCTAGTTTTATAACTTAGTATATTTCATCACTAGGACCGAAAGTGATGCTTTTCGAAACGATACTTTTCATGACACTGTGATTAATAATATTAATAATAAATTTTATTTATTTATTTTCAAACTAACCTATTTTTCTCAGTAACATTCCTGAAGTAAAAATGACAACATAGGCCTAGTTTTCGTTTACAGCACTAACTAAATTATTAAGGTCACCTGATTTTCATATCCACTAAATTAATTGGAACAGCTGATATCAAATCATCGCGTAATATTAATAGACACAATTTTAATACACTACTACCGATACTTTTACATGAATAAACGTACGCCTACTTATGTAGCCTACTTTTTTAAATAGTAAGTTATAAGTTTATTTAGTTTACTTAATACTTTAAATAGTATCAAAATGTAGTTTTATTGTTACTCATGTTTATTTCTTTGTTAAAATAGTTATTTATCTATCGTTATAAGTTGTTTTAACGTTAATCATGCACAAGAAACAGGTCCGCGAGTGTTACCGACATCAGACAGACAAAAACTGAGATAAGGCTTGTTTCGGATTATTTGGTGTATGAAACGTAAATAAACGAAAAATCACACTATTCTCTACCGTCTACAAAAAAAACTCTTATTCTATTTATATGTAGATATAAAAAGTCCCATATCTTGATTAATTTTATAACTAGAACGTAGTGTCCCTTCCCCTACAGCGGACGGCATCCCCACTTGCCGATATTCTTCCCTCCCTCCAGCGCATCGTAAAGTCCTTGCTAAATCTAACTAGCTATACTGTCTAATAGACTTGACAGCTATGTTGTCATTACGCCAGTTGGACACAGACCTTCAGACCATGTCCAAAATCCTAACGCCGATGAGAAAGGGTCGGCAACAACAACTAAAGCTAACTTCCGGAGAAGTTTTTACTACCCAGTTCTTGAAATTTTGTTAGCAGAAATGAAAAGAAGATTTTCAGAAGACAGTTTGAAACTGGCAACTTCTTGTGAACAGTGTTTGCGTTTAAATATTGAAAAAAGTGTTTTCTCCGTAAACAGTTATCTCTTAGCAAGAGTGTCAATGTGAAATCTTGAAAGCGGAAATGCAAATCGCAAATCTCGTTAAACGAGAAAAAAAGAACACGGAAAAAAATTTTAAATTTGAAGACTTCCTCACTGAAAAAAAATCTACCCTAACTTGTATTAGATTATGCGTACTGCATTTACTTTGCCATCCAACAGCGCAACTTATGAACATTTTCAGCTTTGCGAAGAATAAACAACTGGCTGCGTTCGACGATGAAGAACGACTATCTGACTTTTCTGTTTTCGGAAAGTGATATTGTGAAGACCATGGACTGTGACAAACTGGCAAATTTGTTTCTATCGAAAGGTGGACGAAAATAGGGTAACTTGGAACAAAATATTAAATATAATAAGACTTTATATATTAAATGATGTCTAACTCGATATAGTAATAACTCAAATTAATCAAAAGTAATATTTTGATTCAAATGTTTTCTTGTGAAGCTTGTATTTTTAATAAATGCACTTAATCAGGTTTCTTATGTAACAGTTATTTACGTTTTTAGATTCCTTAGTTCTTTATTAACCAACTTCACAAAACGACTCAAGTTCAAAAACGACTAAAAACAATCTGCTCCGAAAGCAAAAAAAAAAGAAGCTTCTTAGATTTGCTCCTTAAAAGTCTATTATGGTTAATAATAATACAAACGAAATGTTATTTTTAACAAATGTAATGAGCTGTAATATAAAATACGAAAGGGCGTGACCGTTTAAATTGAGTTTTGGTGTTTGAATTTGGTATTCAAATACCGCATCCCTTCTGGTGAGCTCGCGCCTCCAGATATCAAGACCAAAATCCGCCCGTGGTTTTGCGGCAGGCGCAGAACAGCTGTTCTACCAGATCACGTTCCCAATATTTGGTCCAATTGGCCCGGCTGCAGCTTTTAAACATTCCGATTCAGTCAGTTGGCGAATACTGCATGTCTTAACAAATTTGCCCAAACTTAATAGTTTTTTTACATGCAGTTACTCCTAAAAATGATATTGTAAAGGTACATAGAAAGAAACCATTATGTACCACGAAGAATTGATTGCAGAGAACATCCACGGTTGCTGAAACCTGTAGGTGGTTTCAAGATAAGGCCAATAATTCAGAGAAACTATTGGGAAATAATTGGCGGAAGTTTGATATGTTATCTGGTATTTGGCAAGTTTCGCTAGATAAGGAAGCAGTTAAAAACAACTATCTAACTTGTGTCATAAAAAAAATGGAAATCATGTAACTTAAATACGTACATTTTGTGGAATAATCACAAGTACAAGTATAGAAGAAGTACCATTAAAGAATTATGTGGAATCGAAAATGTCTATTTTGACTGAATTAAATATTTGTTTAGACCTTCAGAAATAAAAGTGATGCTTTGTTATCAACTAATATAACAGCTAGTTTACTTCCATACTTGCGTGCGTAACAATATAATATAATTCGACCACGCAGCTGAACCGCTGACTTGAGTTGAGCAAATTTCCAAAATTAAGTTTATAGGCCTATGTTTTAGGGTTTCAACCAACAATTTGGAAAATAGGTCTATTCACGACGGTGCTGAATAGCTGCAAAATGGTTCGCACGCCATTCCGCATATTGGGAGTATCTTCAATATATAATGCATTGCGTGCTTCGCGCGCCATTCCGGATATTGGGAGTATTTTCAACACACAAAACTTTGCGTGCTTCGCACGCCAACCCCCGTATTGGGAACCAAGCGAGCTATAAGGTAAAAACGAAAAACAAAATGTGCACAATAACGTCCTACATTTATATTTGTATAAAAAACTCAAAAACAAATTCATTCTCGTAGGAAAAATCACAAAAAATAGTTACTTCCGATCAAAAAACGTGCTTCCGATTGTTGGATTTTTTGGCTAAGGAACTCGTCCGAGCGACGTAGACAACCAACATGTGTACCAAATTTGAACCAAATCGGACTTAAAATGCGGCCGCTAGAGCGTGAACACACACATATATATATATTTGATTTTTAATGACACTCCAAAACGTGTTCTGGGGACCATGATCGGTGCTCATTTGCTACTCCCGACCTTGGGTTTTACCATAAGGGCCACTGCAAGAGCTCATTTTTCCTATGGACATTCGCTAATAAGACGAGCTTTAGTCCTAACCTCTAAAACGACTTGAGCATTATACATGAATAATACACGTTAAATAAACGGTACCAGGAACTGGCACATACTTTCTCACAAATACATTTAAATTACTAAACAGATTCACTGTGACTTGTAGGGTGGTGTAGGAGAGTTTTTTTATTAAAGTTGGAGATTAACTAATAAATATTATTATTATTATCTAGAGAGAAAACTATTCGATCGATTTCGAAAAAAATTGCACCAAACACGTCAATTAGGTCTTCATAGATGCACGTAAAATGGTTTTGAAATTTTTTTTTAAACAACCCGCTTTATGGCCAAAAAACCCCCAAAAAACAGTTATTATTATTATTATTAGCTAAACGAGAATTTTTAGAAAGATACGGGTTTCTGTATATGGTAGGGCACATTAAAGGCTACAAATAAGCCAAATTTGATCAAAATCGTTAGAGCCGTTTTTTTATAAAAAAATAATAACTGATTTTTTGGGGGTTTTTTGGCCAAAAAGGGGTTTGTTTTTCAAAATTGTTCAAAACCCTTTTTCGTGCATCTATACAGTTGTACTGGACATGTCTGGTGCAAATTTGGTTGAAATCGATTGAATAGTTTTATCTCTAGCTTTGTATACTTTTATTAAAGTAGGCGAATAACTAATAAATATTATTATTATTAGCTAGAGAGAAAACTATTCGATCGATTTCGAACAAATTTGCACCAAACACGTCAATTAGGTCTTTATAGATACACGTAAAAAGGTTTTGAAAAATTTTGAAAAACAACCCCCTTTATGGCCAAAAAACCCCCCCAAAATCAGTTATTATTATTATTATTAGCTAAACGAGAATTTTTAGAAAGATGCGGGTTTTTGTATATGGTAGGGCACATTAAGGGCTACAAATAAGCCAAATTTGATCAAAATCGTTAGAGCCGTTTTTTTATAAAAAAATAATAACTGATTTTTTGGGGGTTTTTTGGCCAAAAAGGGGGTTGTTTTTCAAAATTGTTCAAAACCCTTTTTCGTGCATCTATACAGGCGTACTGGACATGTCTGGTGCAAATTTGGTTGAAATCGATCGAATAGTTTTCTCTCTAGCTTTGTATACATACAGACATACAGACATACAGACATACAGACATACAGACATACATACAGACATACATACAGACAGACATTTTGTAAAAACCACTTTTTTGGCCTCAGGGGGTCCCAAAACGGATATTTCCACAAAAATCTCAACATCGATTTTTTTTGCGATCACTATACTTTCTCTATACTATAGTATAGTGAGAAAGTAAAATGAACTATCCCATAAAAATCGTACTGGGATTTCCATTATAATTGTGTACAATCTAAAACGGCTAGATTCTGACAGTATCTTAGGCTTCAAGTAAGCCGCCATCAAGGCCGAAGTGTCTCTGCCAATTAACGGGAAACGTTTAATGAATTAGCTAACAACCTAACACTGAAAAGCAAACATTGTGAACCAAGTGAAGGCCTGCCAACTGTTGAATTATTAAAAACGTAGCACTACTTAGCGGTTCAGTTCGGTATCATTGATTTGGTAAGCCTACATCCAACTGGGACTTTGCTGTCATGTCACGAAGACATGTTGATTGTGTTACATGGTGGAAAGAGAAAACACTATAAGGCTTACTCTTAGGTTAGGTTATTATATTTTACGATATTCTGTGTTTCATACATACGTGAAAATTGACAAATACATTTTGTTTTCGTAGCCCATCGAGTTTAGAGGTGTTGAATTGGTAGCCTATATTTTGTATATCTAATTTGAACCTACAATGTGAGGCCGCTTAAATAACTTTCTAACCCATGTACCTAACAACGTTTTTAGCGAAGTTCCATAGCATAGGCAAAATGAGCTATTGCAGTGGCCGTTATGGTAAGACCCAAGGTCGGGAGTAGCAAATGAGCACCGACCATGGTCCCTAGAACACGTTTTGGGGTGTCATTAAAAATCATATATATATGTATGTATATATATGTAAATATGTGTTCGCACTCTATCGGCCGCATTTTAAGTCCGATTTGGTTCAAGTTTATTACTCGTGCTGGTTGTCTACGTCGCTCGGACGAGTTGGTTATCCAAAATAATACAACAATCGGAAGCACGTTTTTTGACCAGAAGTTACTATTTTTTTAGATTTTTCCTAAAATGAGAATGAATTTGTTTTTGAGTTTTTTCTACAGATATAAATGCAGGATGTTATTCTGCACATTTTGTTTTTTTACGCGACCTTATAGCTCGCTTGGTTCCCCCAAAACCAAAATTGCAAAATTGATCAAAACGTAAAATACCATAGAAATACCCAGTTCAAAGCCATGTGGTGGATCCTACCGTGGGGTTGGCGTGCGAAGCACGCAATGCATTGTGTATTTAAGATACTCCCAATATGGGGTTGGCGTGCGAAGCACGCAATGTTTTGTGTGTTGAAGATACTCACAATATTCGGAATGGTGTGAAGCACGCAATGCTTTAGGTATTGAAGATACTCCCAATATGCGGAATGGCGTGCGAACCATTTTACAGCTATTCAGCACTGTTGTGAATACCTATTTCTCAAATTGTTGGTTGTAACCCTACAACATAGGCATATAAACTTAATTTTGGAAATTTGCTCAGCTCACGTCAGCGGTTCAGCTGCGTGGCGATTATTTTAATTCCAGTATTGAGCACTTATTCCCATGTAAATTACAACGGTCACATTAAAATAATAAGTCCAAGCAACTTAGAGTACCTACGTGTGCACTTTTCCAGACTTTTCAAACAGCCTGTATATATATCATTTTAATGACACCCCAAAACGATTATGACAGGTGCTGGTTGACCACTACCGGCATTAGGTATCACGGTATCACCATAAGAGCCACTTCAATAACTCATCTTTCCTATTGAAGTTCAGCGTGTAAAACAGCATTACTAAATGTAGAAAAAATATTTTTCATATTCTAAAAATAAACACTTTATCTATATATATAAAAGCCAAAACCCACTGACTCACTCATCACGATTTCTCAAAAACTACTGAACGGATTGGAATGAAATTTGGTATGTAGCTTCCTCTAGGGCCATACGTGCTAACTAAGAAAGAGTTTGAAAACATTTGAAATTTTAGGGGGGGTTTGGGGGAATCAAAGTTATTAAAAAACGACTTCTTCAAAACTACCGAATGGATTGGAATGAAGTTTGGTATGTAGCTTCCTCTAGAGTCTAGAGCCATAGGTGCTCACTAAGAAAGGGTTTGAAAAAATTCGAAATTTTAGGGGGATTTGGGGATCAAAGTTATTAAATCACGATTTCTTCAAAACTACCGAACGGATTGGAATGAAATTTGGTATGGAGCTTCCTCTAGGGCCATAGGTGCTCACTAAGAAAGGGTTTGAAAAAATTCGAAATTTTAGGGGGGGTTTGGGCGAATCAAAGTTATTAAAAAACGACTTCTTCAAAACTACCGAATGGATTGGAATGAAGTTTGGTATGTAGCTTCGTCTAGGGCCATAGGTGCTCACTAAGAAAGGGTTTGAAAAAATTCGAAATTTTAGGGGAGGTTTGGGGGGATCAAAGGTGTTAAAAAACGATTTCTTCAAAACTACCGAATGGATTGGAATGAAATTTGGTATGTAGCTTCCTCTAGGGCCATAAGTCCTCACTAAGAAAGGGTATGAAAAATTTCGAAATTTTAGGAGGGGTTTGGGGGGATCAAAGTTACTAAAATCATAATTTCAGATCTTTTATTATTATGACAATATTGCTTTTATTATTTAAGATCTATATATATAAAAGTCAAATACCACTCACTGACTGAACACTTAAAAAGAATACAATTACGTTAAAAAGACTGAAAATACCAACCACCACGGGCAACGCCGTACGGGTCAGCTAGTCTATATATATAAAAGCCAAATACCACTCACTGACTCATAACGATTTCTCAAAAACTACTCAACTGATTGGAATGGAATTTGGTATATAGCTTGCTCTAGGGCCCTAAGTGCTCGCTAAGAAAGGTATTTAACAAATTCGAAATTTTAGGGGGGTTTGGGGGGGTCAATGTTATGAAAATTCCACCACACGGATTGCGAATGAAATTTGGTATGTAGCTTCCTCTAGGGCCCCTAGGTGCTCGCTAAGAAAGGTTTTCAAAAAATTTGTAATTTTAGAGGGGGGTTTGGGTGGGGGTGGGTCAGAGTTACTACAAATCCCCTTAAGAAATACATAATGTAATATATTTATTTATGTATTTTTTGTTTGTTAATATACATTTAACTTTAATTTGTCTATCCGTGCAAAGCCGGATCGGGCAGCTAGTTGAGTATAAAAACGAAACATAATTTTTATATTATATTTTGAGTAAGAGTTAGGCCTAAATTTCTCTTTTTGGTGGCAGTGAAGTATTTAAATTCTTTAGTGGAAACGTTACCAAAATAACAGAACTTTAACCGGCATTTTTGGTGTTTCATTTCTCTAGTAATTTCTGTAACTATTGCTTCCACGCGTATTTACGCTTACGATTTCATACAAATATAGCCTACCCAATTTTAATTTTACAAAAAGGAAAACCAGTTTTGCCATTGCCGTGATTCGTTGAAGTGAAACGACCTTTCGGTTTGTGCCGACTAGACGAATATGCAAAACTACGCTTAGTTGCAGTACGATATGACGCAGACGTGAAGTATGTCACTAGTATTGTAACAATGGAAGAGTCACTGAACTTAGCGTTTAGTTGTGTCAACTCACAGATGTAGGTAGACATGGTGAAAAGAAACTCTTGTACCTATCTGTGCTCGGATATGTTAATTGATTCAGGTGGCAGTAAAAATACCTCAAATACATCGTATATTTTCAAACTTTGTGTACCTACATAAATTGGACGTAAAATGCGACTGGAGTGCGAACACATACAGGGTGATTCAGAAGTATGGTAAACAATTTTGTACATGATTAAACATGCAAAATCATTCCACTGAAGGATTGTCCTACAGTGCTTAGTCTATCTTTCTGTACGTGTTTTTTACTAAATATGTTGTATCTAAGAAAATAATACGGCAAAATACGTTTCTTTTAAACGACAGACAAAATTGTTTTTGGTCGTTTCTTTAGGTCAAAGGATGAACGAGTAATCGACGAAAAACTGAAAACATAATTTCTTGGTAATTGTCTACGCCATCAAAAATTACTTAAAGTACATTTTTTTAAATCTAGTCTATCTATATATATAAAAGCGAAATACCACTCACTCACTGACTCACTCATCACGATTTCTCAAAAACTACCGAACAGACTGAAATGAAATTTGGTATGTAGCTTCCTCTAGGGCCATAGGTGCTTACTACAAAAGGGTTTGAAAAAATTGGAAATTTTAGGAGGGGTTTAGGGGGATCAAAGTTATTAAATCACGATTTCTTCAAAACTACTGAACGGATTGGAATGAAATTGGTATGTAGCTTCCTCTAAGGCCATAGGTGCTCACTAAGAAAGGGTATCAAAAATTTCGAAATTTTAGGAGGGATTTGGGGGGATCAAAGTTACTAAAATCAAAATTTCAGATATTTTATTATTATGACAATAGTGCTTTCATTGTTTAAGATCTATATATATAAAAGCCAAATACCACTCACTCACTGACTCACTCATCACGAAATCTCAAAAACCACCGAACGGATTGGAATGAAATTTGATATGTATAGCTTCCTCTAGGGCACTGGGTGCTCGCTAAGAAAGATTTTTAAAAAATTCTAAATTTTAGTGTGGTTTGGGGGTGTCAAAGTTACTAAAAATCCCCATAAGAAATACGTAGGACATAATATATTTATTGATATACTTTTTTTGTTATTATACATTTAACTTTGATTTGTCTATCCGTGCAAAGCCGGTTCAGGCCAGACAGTATATATATATATATATATATATATAAATCTAGTGTCATGGTGTTTGTCCGCGATGAATCCGAAACTACTCAACCGATCTGTTTTTTCAGAATGTGTGATTTATTCCAACTCAAAATATATGTTAGTTTTTAATTCCGATTATTTGTTATTGCAAATTTAAGGATTTTTATATCCGGAGAGAGAGCCTGAGAAGTGGCTACTACATAACTATTAGACCGATTTCACTAAAAATTTCACAGTAGTCATAAAAATGTATTTCATTTCATTTTCAGGAGTGTGTAGACGTTACAATTACTACAGTCTAAGGGGTTGAAATTGGGTTGCAACCCCATACAATAAATATAAATTAAACTAACTTCCTACAATATATAAAACTAACAATATGTATTACTATTTTTAAGGGACATACAAATTTATTTGCAATTTAATTACTTAATTTAAAGAAATGAAACGGAATAACTACCCTTAAAATTAAATAGTAGTCCACTTACTTTTTCTACATTCTCAAAAACTACTGAACTAATTTCACTAAAGTTTCACAATTTACACACATTATTACCAGAATTTTTTAGAGAATATGGTCAGTACAAACAAATAGATAAATGGGGTTGCTACCTTTATGCAATAAAAATAAATTGCACTGAATTTCTACAAACTATAAAGATAAAATTAGTTTATATTATTCTTAATTGATATATAAAAAAATTGTAGTTTAATTACTTTAGTCAAAGGTATGAAATGGGGTAACTACACTTAAAATTAAATCAAGCAATCACACCGGGTCCACTAGTAGTATTAATAAATAAGACAAAATAAAATGCATTACTCTGAAATGCATTGTAAATGCAAATGATGCTCCATTTCAAAATGTTGACTGATAATATGCTTCAATGATGCTAAAAAACTTAATAATAGTTCAAAAAACTAAAAAATACGCTTTAAAAGCAAACCAAACTAAAAATTTGAAAATAATTGTAAAAAAAAGCGTATGGTGCTTTACATCAAATGTTACAAATATTTCATTGGTAGATATTTATAAAAGTAGAGTTATTATAAAAATACAGTATAAAGCACCCCACGCTTTTTTTACAATTATTTTCAAATTTTTAGTTTGGTTTGCTTTAAAAGAGTATTTTTTAGTTTTTTAAACTATTATTTATTTTCTTATTTTTTAGTCTGGGGACCATGATCAGTGCTCACTTACTACACCAACAAAATTAATGAGCTCCCAAAGTTTCTGCATATCGTGAATCACCCTGTATATAAAGTTTTTAATGACACTCGAAAACGTGTTCTGGGGACCATGATCAGTGTTCACTTACTACACCCAACAAAATTAATATTGAATTTTCATCGGCCCTTGATAAGTGTGCAAAGTTTCAAATCAATCCGACGTTTTGAAGGGGGTGAAAATCACGTTCAAAGATTCCGTTACATAGATACATACCAAACTAATAAAAGCGTATTAAAAAAAGTATCAAATTCTAAAATTGTAGGCTATTAAAATAGCAAACTGTATATAAATACATAATTTTATGACACCCCAAAACGTGTTCTGGGGACGATGATCGGTGCTCATTACACTACTTCCGACCCTATGTCTCTCACCATAGGAGTCACTGCAAGCTCATGGTGAGCTAACCATAATACACTTATGGTGAGCTAATTGGTACACTCTTACCCCCGAAATAGGAACAAACTTCCTTCTGCCAACCCCAATAAAGGCTCTTTTTAACTAACGTAACCCTGTGGTGGGTTCTGTGACCCAACATATGTTAGACTCCACCGAATCTGTTTTACATAACCTAACCAAAGAGTACGATGACCTCAAAATTCCTCGATGTTAAACCACGAATGATCAAACATCCCCAACTATCTTGAATGAAGTGATTCTTGCCCTCAGTTAGATTTTGCTTTTGTCATTTCATGACGAGATTTAGTCCGCACCAAAACAAAACGAATGTGTGTTTTTAATTGTTTAACTGCTCCAGCGAACGTCCGAATCAAACGCTATTTGTTTACATAATATATCAATAGTACAACTTATTACGTAAGAATTTCGAACAAGTACAGTCCGTGAACAATCACACAGGCACAGCGTGCAACATGTGGGCGTGGCACGTTTTACAATCTCCAGACTGTAGTATTGACTTCAGCTTTAAAGTCTGGACCTCTACGCCTAAAATCGATCTGTTCAAACAGGATTTCCGGCACTAAGTATCTCCCGTGCATACTTAAGCTAAATGCGCTGAGAATATAGGCTTATTGATTAAGGAAAGAGGTTATGTAAGTTAAAATAGGATAGGCAATTGTAGAGGGTGATTTTTGAAAACTTACCGCTTCTTAATTTAAAAAAAAATCCAGGTGTGCTTTTAACACCACACGAGAGAAGTGTAAACTTCTACGGCGATATTCTGATTTACACTTCAAAAGTATAGGAAGTATTGAGTAAAAATACAATTTATGAAATGAGGAAGCACAATGCCCATTTCAGAGGTATTACCAAGTAAACTATTTTAACACAAGTTACAAAATGAGGAAGTTCAATATCCATTTCAGAGGTACTATAAAGTAAACTATTTTAACACAAGTTTACGAAATGAGGAAGCACAATGTCCATTTCAGAGGTATTACCAAGTAAATTATTTTAACACAAGTTTACGAAATGAGGAAGCACAATGTCCATTTCAGAGGTATTACCAAGTAAACTGTGTTCACGCAAGTTACGAAATGAGGAAGCACAATGTCCATTTCAGAGGTATTACCAAATAAACAGTTTTCACAGGTTACGAAATGAGGAAGCACTATGTCCATTTCAGAGGACCAATTTTTTTTTTAAGGCGAAAAACCTAGGTGGTTATCATCGCCTTTCAGAGGACCAAGTAAACTATCTTAACACAACTTACGAAATTAGGAAGCGCAATGTCCATTTCAGTGGTATTACCAAGTAAACTATTTTAACACAACTTATGAAATGAGGAAGAACTATGTCTATTT